>WSZQ02005782.1:0-36973 GCA_019419845.2 Weissflogia rhopalogaster | reverse complement strand
GAGGGAACTATTAAAAAAACGGGAAGCGGGTCAACTTTTTTGAAAGTGTCGTCTGGTTGCCTTATTCTAAAAAAGAGATGGCGAACCTTTTTGATATCTTGGTTCTTTTTTTTGTATAGTTTCATAGTAGCTCAATGGGGCATACTTAAAATTTGTTTAGTTTAGTAGCTATTGTGTCTCTCCTGAGCCTCAAATGGCCCAAGTATTACCCGAAGCTTGAAGGTGTCAATCCGAACCTACCAAGAGTCATTAACTGACACGCGAGTCATAGGTTCGCCATCACTGTCATAAGGATATATTGCGTAGTAGTTATCCGGAGTTTACTTGGTTGAGTTCAAATCGGAGACCGATCAAATCGTACTAGACATGTTAAGTTTACCCGTTCAAATCCAGTCGGGAGCTCTTTCTATTGTCATTTTAATGACTATACAAATTCATTACAATTAAACAATAATTATTGATATGCTAATAAATGTCTAATAAAGAAAATTGCATGAATTAAAGAAAACAAACTTCGACCAGATTAGATCCAGTTTCTTCCGCACATTTAATTTAGTATAAGTCAGTCTAATATTGTATAGGTATACCACGAAAGCCCACCATTCCATGGGTACCGTACTGGATACGCGGAGGTTGTCGGTTCAAATAATAATTTATATTAATGTCACTAGAATAGTTGCAGCACTTTCCCATAAAAGAATCAATTTAAATGCCATTACCTAATGGCACTATTATAAAACAATTAACAACATTCTTATGCGTAATTCAACTCATTATCATAATTAATCTATTCTTTTTTTGTAGGTGACGCCCGAAAATGTGGAATTATCAATTCGTACCGTTCGCAAGGTACCCAAGTTGGGTGTTATGCTAGTCGGCTGGGGTGGTAACAATGGCAGTACTCTAACCGCCTCATTAATGGCAAATAGCTCAGAAATGAAATGGGAGACGAAAAAGGGTACCCAAGAATCAAATTGGTGTGTATTAACTTTGAACGAACCATTGTAATTTCGGTTTTCGATTGACGGTTTTTATCATGCTTGAATTTCCAATATCAATTTACAATTAGTAATGCATTTAATTGCCATTTTCTCAGAAAAGTAATAAATCCTTGTAAATTAGGTATGGATCGATTACACAAGCATCAACTTTACGCCTTGGTTCAGATGAAAATGGTGAGGATTTCTACGTCCCTCTGAACTCAATATTACCTATGGTCAACCCTAACGATATGGTTGTGGATGGTTGGGATATCTCCAGTGCGAATATCTACGAATCGTGCAAGCGTGCAGGTGTACTGGAACCGCTGTTACTGCAACAGTTGCAACCTGAACTTGAACAACTGAAGCCACGTCCTTCAATCTACGATCCCGACTTTATCGCTCTCAATCAAGCTGATCGTGCGAACAATCTCATTCTTGGAGATAAGCTCGAACAAGTGGAAACGATTTGCAATGATATCAACGAATTTCGCGAGCGTACCGGAGTGGAGAAGGTGATCGTCCTGTGGACGGCGAATACGGAGCGATTCTGTGACATTATTGAAGGAATTCACGATACAGCCGAGAATCTCGCCGAAGCGATTGCCTCGAATCATGAGGAAATTTCGCCCTCGGCACTATTTGCGTATGCGTCAATTTTGTCCGGCTGCGCCTATATCAACGGGTCCCCACAGAATACATTCCTGCCGGGTATCGTGGATTTGGCTGAGCAGCGTGGTGTGTTTATCGCTGGCGATGACTTTAAGTCCGGTCAGACGAAACTAAAGAGCGTTCTCGTTGATTTCCTAGTTGGTGCCGGCATCAAGCCGGTTAGCATCGTCAGCTACAATCATCTTGGGAACAATGATGGTAAAAACCTCTCCTCGCCGCGACAATTCCGCTCCAAGGAAATTACCAAATCGAATGTGGTGGATGATATGGTGACCTCTAACAGTATTTTGTACAAACCTAAGGAAAAACCCGACCATTGTGTTGTCATCAAATATGTCCCTTATGTTGGTAAGTATTGCGATAATTACATGCATTTACGACCTATTTTTATTCCCAACCTATAATTAACTTCATTTTAAGGTGACTCCAAGCGTGCAATGGATGAATACACTTCCGAGATAATGATGGGGGGTTTGAACACCATTGTTGTCCATAATACCTGTGAAGATTCTCTTCTGGCAGCTCCCATTATCCTGGATCTCATTATCTTGACCGAGCTATGTATGCGTATACAATTCAAGCGAAGTGATGAAGAGGAATACAGCAGTTTCTACCCGATTTTATCACTACTTAGTTACCTATGCAAGGCACCACTGGTCCCTCGCAATACCCCTGTCATCAATTCTCTCTTCAAGCAGCGAATGTGCATTGAAAATGTTCTACGTGCTTGTCTGGGACTTCCTCCCGATAACAATATGTTACTTGAGTGTAAAGTGTCCACGTTAATGAAAACCAATTTAAATAATGTCCAAAATTAACTAATTGCCAAATGTACTAGTAAATTTATCAAACACAAACATTGTCATAGACCTGACCAAATGCTAAACAGAGAATTATATTTCGACATGTTTAAAGACAGAATAAATATATTTCACGTTCTCATAACTGTGTTTATATTTTTAAGTTATGATATGATGTACCCATTATATCGTTATTAAGAGCCACTCTTTTAATATGAAGCTGTGACTCTACAAATATCTCCCTTAAGGAGAATCCCTCAAAGGGAACCCTCCCTAAGGGAATTTTTATTTTCTCTCGTCCCCAATTGAGCGATCGCTTTGGCAAATTACAATCTTTAAACTGATACTGTGTGAATTGAAATTTTTGGATCTCAGCTAAAAAACACTATTCGATAACGATTGAAAATATAGATATTTTCGATACCAAAATGCCATATCAAAGTGTATGGCTACATTTATATCCAAAAGTATGAATACATATTATACCAAAACGTGTCGAAATTCATTTACAATACACTGAAAGCTGATCATGACGGAAATTATAATAAGCGAAATCTTGTCTTCACCATAAATTTTTGGTTTGTATGTGGTTTGTAGCCATATTGAACTGAGGAATGCGTGTTATGTAACGTTGAGACGGGAGATCTGTGAACGTGGTGTAGTGAAAAATACACTGCTTCAAGTAACAATAGAGTTTATTACAAAGTAACAAGTGGAAGTGGAAGCCCGCCTATGATATGTTTGTCCCACTCCCTACCTTAAGAGGTGACCCTCTTTTACCGCAAAGAAGCAATTGGTAGTCCCATGACATTTTGTGAGGGTTTAGAAATGTCATGGGTGTCCCCTTTTGCGAGGAGTCAAAAATACAATCCTCCCGTGCAATCACC
The DNA here is from genome assembly GCA_019419845.2 of Weissflogia rhopalogaster. Classification (NCBI taxonomy): domain Eukaryota; kingdom Metazoa; phylum Arthropoda; class Insecta; order Coleoptera; family Staphylinidae; genus Weissflogia; species Weissflogia rhopalogaster. The sequence goes on along the minus strand of WSZQ02005782.1, from coordinate 33,634 downwards.
AGTATATCGTAATCTAATTTAGTCAACAATCAACAGCTTGTTAGAATACCGGTAAGTAACCAGTCGGATCCGGTGTCTCTGTATTTGATAGATTGTAAACCCTTGGTCCAACGTTCCTCCCCATTCATCTTCTTCACTCGCATTGTCGCTGACCTGGCATATGGCCAGTGGACATTCTTCTAATTTTTTTCTGGATAACAATGAGCATATTAATTCACTTTCATTATATTACCAGTTTGATATTGTCACGACCAGGTCTTGATTCTCATGCGAGGTAAGCAGCAATCTTACCAACTGGACTCCTATGGTTTATATTCATGACTTGGTAAAATGTAGCGTGTTTGAACCGCCCGTTTTGTCGAGAATTAGTAGTGTCCAAATTGTGTATTAGTATCCCGAAAATATCTCGAAACTTGAAAATGGTATCGATACGTATATCTCAAGAGGAACCCTTTCTTGTTTGGGACTTAGAGCCCCAAGTTCCTTTTTTATGTGAGTGCCACCTACTGGCGTCCCTAGGTACGTACCAATTGTGCCTAATGAATAATCCGCCACTGCTTTGTACTACTGCACCTTAACATTTCCTCTACTCCACTCCACCGAAACAAATAATTAACACAAACAAAAAAGACTTAGCTAATTGATCGGAGATCCCTCATTCCTAGTGTCTGAAGAAAGCAAAGTCGAACCCCCTTATACTTCCAATAAAACCCTATGTACCAACAAATTACTAAAACCAACACCTCACTAAGAATTATGCTCCATTATTACAAGTTTACATTGTTTAAGCTACAATAACAATAAGCAATCACATATAACACCAGTAAATAAAATGTAGAACCAACTAATGTTCAAACAAAAGCGCGTTGATTTTTTGCACTTTCTGATAATATATTCTAAGAAGGATGTACATGTCCATGTCCCCGGCCCAACTTTATTAAACTCAGTAAACCATTGATTCCACGACGACCCAATGTACCCTTATCTGTACCAGAAACATCACCGGTGCTACAATGTGTTGAGAGCAATTCAATATGGCGACTTTCAGTCTTATAATCTTCTTGAATTATATCCATTGCTAGAAAATAATAAATAAAATGATTCCTGGTAAATAGTAACGGCTATAAAAGTACACACCTTTCTTCAAATCTAAGTCATCCATATCCTGATTCTGTATCAATTTAATTCGTGCCTTAAACTTTGATACCAGTTTCTTCCTGCGATAATTTGCTTCAATCTCTTGTTTCGTGCGTGGTATTCTTAATTTTACACAGCAACAGATTAAAATAACTGTAAAGGGGTAGAGGTAATTCATTAAATTACGGTCAGTTTGATCAACTTGCCTGCAGCTACAAAACCAGCTAGACAGAACATTCCCACGTGCCAGACACGAAATGGGTGTCCGTTGAGTGCAGCACGCTCGATCCATGGTTCGGAATCGTCTTTGGGGTTTGGATGAAAAGTCGCCATTTTAGTGAGTTTGTACTTTCGCTATACCCTGGTGCAAACTACAAACGGAACTGGGCAACCACAGGAGAATGAACGCATGAAAATGGCGTAGAGGTGTTTGGGGCGCACCCATTTTATACACCTTTATCACGGCGCACCTCTGCGACGGCTAATTAATTACAAAGCCACACACAACGTACAGGGCGTGTGAATTTACCTAGAAGTTCCAAATGAAGATTGATTGCAATCATACCCCCCGAAATTGCAACTTCGTTATGGATATAGTAAAACGAATTAATAGTGATATGATGAATACAGTTAATCACTTGTACGTGTAGATATTGTTATGAGAATGAGATATAGTCATTATGTTTTTAACATTTCGAAATATAATTCTGTCCAGTATTTGGTCGGGTCTATGATAATGTCTAGTTTAGATAAACTTACTATTACAATTGTTATCGAGACTATCGATATTTACGATACCAAAAAAAAATCTATACTTTTTTGCATCGTAAATATTTCGATACCAAAAAAATATCGATACCTTGATACCAAAAAGTATCGTTATATTGCCTATCAAAAAATACCTGATCATCCTACATCCCATAAATATATTTGCACCAAGAGGAACGGTACTTTCGATTACAAAAATGATCGATACCTCAATACCCAGAAGTATCGATACTTGTATCCTTTGGTATACATACTAAAGTTATCAAAATATATCGATACTTTTGATACCCCAAAATATCGATACCTCTATACTAGAAAGTATAGACACCCCTTCAACTGAAAATATCAACCGGAGTGGCGCCAATTTCAAATTTCGTGAATGGCGCTCGATGTGGGTGATAGAGCTTGCGTCGACGCGTCAGTCGATCGCGAGAACTATAAAAATCATTCCAGGTGAACCTGTATACTACAAGAAGGTTGAGCAATCCTAGTATATTTTCAAGTTTGAATGCAAAAAAGTAACGATACTTTCGATACCTAAAAGCATCGATATCAAAATATATCGATACTTTCGATGTCAAAATATATCGATTCTTTCGATACCAAAAATATCGATATATTCCACGCGAAAATGTGTCGATATTCTCGATATTAAAAAAGTATTGATACCTCAATATCAACAAGTATTTATATAAACCTTTATTGGAATCCACTATCGCATCATACGCTCCCGCAGGATGCTCCCAGGAATCCACTCCCTTCGCACATAGCACACATCGTATATACTCTGGCCCCATCTATGTCTTCCGACCGCATCTCGCCCTTGCCATTATCACCTTCTCGCCCCTGGCCAATTTCTTGTTAATAAAATGCTCCGGTTTTCGGCCAATCACCTGTATTCTTTGGAATGTAGGCTTCTGGGTGGCATTGATGTTTGCTACTCTGCCTTTCCTGCTCTTCTACTTCTCTGTCTCCACCACACTTAATTTACTCCGCCCATCTGACCCATTTCAGATAGTCCCACGGACTCGTATCAACAAGTATCGATACTTTAGAAAAAAAATTCAAGTTTCAATACCAAATATTTGCGATACTTTTAATAACTAGAAGCATCGGTGTAAACATTTTTCGGAATCTAAATATGTATCGATATCAAAATCAATATCAATTTCAAAAAGTGTCGATATTTTCGATATCGATTGTGTTGAGTACAACATATTATAGGCCAACTGATGAAAACGCTTGCCCACCCCTAGTTTAATATAATACAAAGAGGTTAGATAATTCGATTAAAACCTTTATTACGTTTTCATTTTTCAAACAATTTTATTTTCATCACAACTATCAGTAATATGTTACACAAGTATGCGACAGTCTTCTTTTACTCGTGTCTCAAGTGTCCACTTAAATCTGTTTATATTACGTTTTCTAATAGTTTATTTGTTTGTAGACAAACCTCACATCCGCATTCCATTTCGTCCACCGGTGCTATAAGTTAACAGTACAAAATGTAAGTGTAGCTTCCTTCAATTACTTTCTTCATTTTTTGAGACACACTGAACTGAGGCGTTCGAAAGTTAAAAAATGAACAACGCATTATTAAAAAAAAATCAGATAAGAAAGAAATAGATGAAGAGAGGAAGCACTCATTATTTACAAATTAATTTAAAAAGTTACAGAAAAAATTATGACATGGAAATAACTGATGTACATATCGTCGTACACTCCCATCTCGCCGGCATCGCATGATTGTTTCGTTATAGTTACATTTTTGGTGTAAAAACCGCAGGCTGGCGCTAATCAATCCCGTAAGCGTGAAGAATCGTATGTACATGTTCAACAAATGTGGTGGAGGGTAAACTGCATGTGAATTTGGTTGTCACTTCGCATCGACAAATCGACAAACAAGCATTGCGACAATTTGCAGCAAATAAAACGTACTCAACTGAATGAAAGACATCTGACTTGTTACGTACGTGGAGTTTTACTCATGTAAACCAAAGAAAAAGTATTGCAATGATCAACGAGCCGAACACTAAAATTAATTGGTATTAGTAACTTCAACATCATCGGTTGTTTAAATAGTTAAATATTGAAATGAATTCAAAGGCGCGCTATAAAATGGGTGAGAACGTAATGTTGCTCGCAAGATATGCGGCGAAACGTTCGCCGATTATATGGATCAATCTCGCCGGATAAATGTTCGTCCCCTGGAAAAAAAAAAATAAGAGAAATATAATGATTAATTCTGATGATGTAGAGTTATTTTGTTTATAATAAATTTGGTTATTAGTCTTCTTTTGGGTGGATATATTGGTACTTTCGGTACCAAAAAGTATCAATATGTTCCGTGTCGAAAGTATCGATACCATGAAATATCCATTGGGTACCGATACGTTCGATTCTAAAATTTATTGATAATTTAATTCGATACTTTGGAATAGATACTTTCAAGTTTTAATACCAAAAAGCATTCTCTCGAGAACTAAAAGTATCTATATTTTTGGCAGCAAAGACTATCGAGTTTGTAACTTACGTTATGGTCTTCTTATCGGTGGATTTATTCTCGGGACGGGCGCGATTGAGTACCTTGAGGAACTCGGAGGTCTTGGCGCGCATTCGACTATGGATGTACGCCTTGGAGCACTTGATGTGGTAGTGCAAGTAATGGCGGAACATGTGGATCAGATTGATGGTGTTGTCTCGAGTGGCGCGCGCCGTGTGCCGCGGGAAGAGCACGAACGTCACATAGCCGACGTTGTTGTCGACGACGGCGTCGGTGTTGGCGAGCTCACGCGGGGGCTCCCGGTGGCTGAAGAGCACAAGCGGCGCCGTGTGCGACGCGCGTAGTCCTTCCTTCAGCTCCTGCATGAACACCTTACCGATGATCACGTCGTCCTCGTCGCGGAAGCGCGTTGAGAAGACCACAGTGACGCGGTCGGACTTTGCCTCAACATATCTGGAATAAAAATAATTTTCAGATCATTACCATTAATGCTAACAAAATTACTGAACTTTGGGGGTAGAGGATGTGGAAATTTCAGAATGTATTGGTACTTTTTTTGGCATTGATAAAATTTTTAATATTTATACAAACGTATCGATGCAGGGGTAATTGTCGGTATGTGAGTATCGAAACTTGAACGTATTGATACTTTTTTATATTGAAAATATCAAAACTTGATATTTTCCGGACACTTGTACGTGCTAAGGTGGAATAAAAGTACCCATTTTTAATATCGAAACTTGAAAGTATTGCTCGACTTCATTCCAAAAAGTATCGAAATTTGGATGTACCGATACTTTTTTGTATCGAAACTTGAAGTATCGTTTTGAACGAAACTTCATTGCATCAATACATTTAGGCATCGAAATTTGAAAGTATCAATTATTATAACTACCAGATATATTGATAAATTTGAAACTGATAGATACATATCGATACCGATACATTTTGACTCCGACTGGAAGTCCGCGAAGATATTTGTGCCGCCTGCAAAATACTAATGCTCAGAGTTGAAACACAAATAGGACATATACATTTTTTTCTTTTATTGCTTAAAAATTGAGTCCAATTTATAACAAGGGGAATCCCCTCCCATGTGTGCTATATGTTAAATGTTGGTTGAGTGCGGCCCGGCAAAAAATATTCAACAAATATAACAACCCGCTAATAAAAATGACTGCTCTGGAAAATTATTTACATACTTCACTATATCGTTATTAATAGTATCTAATCGTAGTCTAATGACTAATTACATTGAAAAAGAATTCAATAGACCTGATCAACAGAGTAGTCGATGTTTAGTAAAGTAACAAAAAAAAATATCGTTATCGCCTCCGTGATTATTTATACAACCATTTAAATATATTGAGGTATGATCGACAACTTTAAATTATCGGTCACAATTGTCAACATGTTTATATTTCTTTAATGTTTATCATATTCGTGTATTTGGAGTATTATTAATTTCAGATAAGAGGATTGCTGTCGTTTTCTTTACCTTAAATTGTTTGAACACATTAACGGACTGTAACATCGAATGCCAGTTTGACAAAATCAGTGACAACTTTTTTTTGTAATTTTTGGAATATTAGAAGTATATAGCCAAACTACATAATTAAGAATATCACACACGATCCAAAGAAGGAAGAGGGGTCCGTCCCCCTTGGCACGTTAATGACACTAGGGTTGAACCCCCTAGTGAAGAGGGCCCCAAAACATAAATCCTTTCATAGGTTTCTATCAAAGAATACTCACAGGGTCTCATCGCAGCGATAATGGATAACAGCTCGCTTTTGGCCATCGTCACCCTGTTCCTGAAAGTCGAAGTACTTCTCGAAGACCGACGCGAAGCAGTTGCGCTTCAACATGCCGATCTTGCGCACCAACTCCTGCCAGTTCTCCCCGATGTTCTCGAGGTCGACGAGCAGCGTCACATTGTAGCCGTCCTCGGGCGTGGTGAGCAGCGACCCATACTCCCGTTTCAGGAGCTCATCAGCGCCGTGCTCCTGCAGCTCCTTGTAGAATTTCAAACTAATACTGATCTGTAGATCAAAGACAGTAAGAAATTCAGTAGAATATATGGCATAATACAAGGGGTTTCCAATATTTTTCAGTTATATACAAAAATATGGAGCACGGTTAAAGGCGTTAAAATGTTTGAAAATATCTAATTTTTTTGTTATGGAAATAGGACAGATTTGTCCCCTCAAAAATTGTTCTACAGCCCACGGATCCCACTTAGGCCCAAGAGCCTAATTTTACGATCCTACGAGATCGCTTTGCGGTTCTCCAGGCGCCGGGGACCACACTTTTCGAACCACTGATTAAGAGAATCGCCTCTCGGCGCCCTTAGGAAGGTTTAGAGACCCTCTCTGGGCTGAGAGTCAATTTTGCATCTATGGAGGACCCGGGCCGAGAGTCAATTTTGCTTCTAAGAGAGAGCTTCTAATGATCGACGATTCTCAACGTACACTTTGGAAACCCCGGGCATAATACATATGTTTATAAACAAGAATATCTAACTCACTCGAATTTTCGTTTTGTCGTTGTTCACATTTGAAATCCTATAAAGAACCCCATCAAAATCGGCGACAGTAACATCAATCGAATCATTCTTCACACTAAAACAGTAAAGTATTGCATAGATTAAAGTTCACTCCTTAATGTCGTTGATTCACATCATAGAATCAAGAATGCATGCATGACCTGGCTGACACATATTCATGAGTCATCTCCGTGGCTATTGGAAAAAGCGTTCCGCCGAGGGCCACACACGCCCAAATACGCATCGGTGATAAGGCGCGCACGATCTGGGTGGCGGCCCTCCATCAGCATCTACCAGCAGTAAGCACTCACCCGGCGAGCGAATTCTTGATTTTAACGGTGAGCGTCTCCTCCACGACGCGATTGTTGATCTCCAACAGGATCATCGTTGCTGGGATTAGCTAGCAGCTAGCGGTGCACAAACAAACACAAACACAGCAGGCCGCACGCACGCACACACCTAATCCGTTCCGTCGGCGACGTGCGTTATCAGCAACAGTCTCGCGTGCGTACCCGAACGCACTGCGCGAATGCGAGGTGACGGTTTTGCGGCAGCGGTGTCCCACAACGGCTGGCGAGGCCCACTGTACGTCGCATTCACACACGCACACTCATTCACACTCAGAAACTTAGAAGCCGACGTCGCTGATTGTGAGAATCCTACGATTCAGAGAGGTGTATGTGTGGCCTGCGTGTAACCTCCACCGGATGACACAAATCCGGCGCATTTGTATACGATCTTTGCGCAGGCGCACTAGGAATGTCATTCTCACGTGTCCGCCATTGTTATTCAAAATTCAATTATTTCTCATACAATAGTAGAATAAACCAATTTCTAAGGTTCTAAACATTATTTTAGCAAATTAGAGTTACTATAAATAGTACTTGAAACACATGAATGGTTACTGTTTGTTTGTTTTTCATGGTTTAATGTTTATTATGTTCATGTTGAAGAGACGTATATGTTATTGTACAATGATTAATGTGATATAATTCTACATTTAATACTAGTAAAATGTTTGATTATTATTTCAAATTTATTAATTTTCAGAGTTTTATACGTTTTCGAAAAGTGGTTTGAATTTGATGCAATTAGTTCGCGCCCATCGGAAGCATTCGATTATAATCGTGTTTCAAATGCAATGCTGCCAAGTCTATTGAAGTTACGAAATACTGCACCAATCGCACTGGATGGCCCAGACCTATTTAAATGTCCTGAATTATAAAATGTCGATAAAAGAATCAGGTGAAAGAATCGGCTAAAATAGCAGTAAGTATCGATATTTTAAAGTATCGATATTATCGAAACTAAAAATATCGATACCAAAGTATCTGAAGAAATTATCGATACATTTAGTTATTCGAAATCTTTGCAAGTCTTGTTACTTTTTTGGTATCGAAATTAACAAAACTCATATTACAAATACGAAAGAATGGGACGAAATTACTTTTTGGTATCGTCAATATGGAATTTTGAAAATGTCGATCTTAATCTTAATCCTAAAAAGCCTGTTGATCAAATAATGTAATAAAGAAGATACGAAAATTGTAGAAATTACAGAAGGTTGATTTGAATATGGCACGTCTAATCCCCGTCGAAAATTATGTGCAGTTTTGGCAAGTTTATAGAAGATATCGTAAATTCATAAGTGGTTTAAAATGTCGATTCACATAAAATAATAGAAAAAATAATGTTATGAGAAAAATCAACAATGATTCAACTTATTTTTGGTGCATATTCAATTTAACCATCGATTGATATATGCCTGAAAATTCCCAAATCCTATAGCCATTATTATTGCAAAGATTTGTTACAATGATTTGTGTGCTAAGTTATTAAATTTAGAAGTTTGTTTGAGTTACAAATGTTTTCTAATAATAATTTGAATATGGGGCATATTAGTCCGCGCCCATCGGAAGTGTTCGATTACAATCGTGTTTCTATAAACAATGTTGGCAAGTTTACCATCCATGGCAAATATTTTGAAGATATATTACTGATGACAAGTGATTGTGAAATCTATCAATTATGTTAGAGGTTATATTTGATTCATATTAAAATATTGCTGTCTTTAATTGTCGGTTGGTATATGTCCGATGGTTTAACAGTGATTTCGCGAAGGGTGAAATCCAGAGATTGAAAGTAATGTGGCAACAGTGCACGCGCTCAGATGCGACTGGCCGCACACTGCGGCACTAGCGTCGTACGTGCGCCGTACGCCTGTATTGGCCCAATCTCTGTGTGGTAACCTTTTATTCCGCGTCGCGGCGAGCAGAGCGCAGAGAGAGGAGCGTCGCGTTGCGCCCGTGCGTGTACTGCTGCTGCGAGGGAGGCACGTCGCACGTAACATCCATCCCAGCCGCTGCTGCCGCCGCCGCCGAGCCGCACACCGTTGGGGTGGCCCCGCCGTCCGCGCGATGTGTCGCTCATGATAATGAATCGGTCTTGTTGGTGCGCGGAATCCGGCGGTTGAGTGTGCGAGCTGAGAGCAACCCAGCGGTACGCGCGTGGTGTACGCCAGCAGCCAGCCGCATCGGGTCATCGTTGCCGACGTCGACGTCCTCCTGTGCGTGCGGTGTGTGCGTGCAGCTGCAGTAGCAGCCGCCAGCGTGTGGTGTGTCTCCGTCGGTCGGTCGGGTGTTGCACGCGCGCCTCCTGTGTGTGTGCGTCCTATCGGCATAATCCATTCTTGCGTGCGTGACCTGGGTGCCGTTGCGAGACGGCCCGACACACAGTCAAGCTGGCGACGAACAACAGTGATAGCAAATCGAACATGGCTTCATCGGCCAAGATCCTGCAGACGAACTCCGCCTGGTTCCAGAAGAAGATCAACCTGCGGCCGCAGCATCGGGGCGTGCATCTCGTCACCGAGGAGATCCTACGGCAGATCCCCGAGCTGACGCAGTTCGCGATGGGCTTGTGTCACGTTCAAAGTATGCATTTTTTCCCAACTAGCGAAAAATCCTGCAACATCTCCTCACGCGCCTCGACTCGAATGCGAATTAAAATAATTTCGCGAAACACCCAGTGTACTTATATGTGTGTATGTATGTGTGGAAATTTGATAGTGTGTATACAGTTTGTGTGTGAATGTATACATAGTTTGCGTGTGTGTGAATACAAAGTTTGTGTATGTATAGACATTTATATATGTCGTATGTGTGCAAGTGTATATGTGTGACATACACACATATACATACACTCAGCTTATTAACCGCCACCGACCACCTACACGTACTTAGCCTACTACCCTAAATACATTTTTGACACACGCTTTTGCCGGACGTCGCACCGCCACAACTACCGCCTCCGTCGCCGCTGTGTGGTTGGTCATCCTCTATACGGACGCCTGTTTTTTGTCGGCTTGGCAGGACGTGACGACGTGCCACTGGATTTGGATTGATCTGCATGTTGCCCTCCGTCCGTCCATACATAAAGTACCCACAAATACAAACAATGCGTCTAACAAATTATCACTGCCCCCCCCCCCACAATCCAACAAAACATCGAAAACATTATGATTATAAAATCGATAGGCTGACATTAGCAATATTATTATTATTGAGGTTTACAAGCGTAATTCGGCCGTAACAACACGTCACGTGCATTCTGTCTTCTTTCTGTTTTAGTCCTGCACACCTCCGCCAGTCTAGCACTGAATGAGAGTTGGGATCCGGACGTGCGGGACGACATGGAGATGATGCTGAATAAAATTGTACCAGAAGGCTTGGCCTACAGACATTCCTGTGAAGGACCTGATGATATGGTCAGTATCAGTGTCATTACTTATTCACGTCGCCTGCAAATATGATCATGCAACCATTGGGGGGTTTGGTTTGTGATCGTTGAAATTCGTCGTCACAACTGCAAGTTGTAACCTAAATGAATTATTCACGCCGAAATGTTACATATACGAGCGTGTAACGCACGCGTTCCATTATCAAGGATGGCTGCGTCAGTCGCCTTTGGACTGCGTGTCCGTTTTTTCACTGCGTGGTTCGATAAACAACTCAAAGTCCGCTCAAAAACCAACGTAAACTGTTTATTAGAAACTGTGATGACAGAGAAGGTCTAGGCCAAGATTTGCCAACTTCACTTAAACACCATAGATAACGCTATACGATTTAAATCAATAAATCAATTCATTTATATTAAGAGTAAAGACAACGCTCATTAAGTTGCCTATTATTTCTATCGCTTTCAGGCAGACAGTTCGTTATATCTCCGGTGATGATAAGAATTCAAAGTATCCCACAACGGCTTTGTTTTGGTTTGGGTCAATTAATATTCGTGTATTCATTTGATATTAGTTTTTATCAGCGTTCTTCATGGGTTGACTATTGAAACAATCCATTATCATTGTATTTTTATCGTGTTCTATGATTTTGGTCCTCGTGATCACTTTCATTCGCTTGTTTCATGTACTTCCTTGATTTTTTATCAATGAAACATAAAATATGTGTGTATATAAACAACTACATTAGACAATCGAAAACCTTCTGATTTTCCTAGTGGTCTGTATTTTTCCCGTTTCGAGCGAATTCACACACTGATCACGCAAGTGACGATTTGAAGTGAATTTCATTTTTAAAGAACGGATTAGTTAGTTAATTGGAGGATTCACTAAAATGCTGGATTAAACTAGGGTTAAATAATTATAATATTGTTGTTTTCAACCACCTTTAGTCGCTATGGAGGTACCAGATTTATTTATTTTATCGCTTTATTGTTAACACGTTGACAAACTACTACCCCCAGTCCCTTCATGTATATGGTGGGGCCCGTCTGGGCTTCCCAACTCCGCGCGCGCGGGGGGGGGACTACTCCATTTCTTTGAGACATGAGTCATTTTCTTTATAATGTAGTAAATAGTGTCCATTTTCGAACTCCACTTTATTAAACGGGTCAACGTGTTAAAATTAATCCCAGCAATGATTAAATATCGCACATTTATTCTCTAATGCCGTGGAACAGAAATGGGAGAACTATTATTGGTAATTAATTGGTATTAACAGCCTTATTTTGAACAAGATTACGTTGAAACCGTACCAACAAGAAATTACATTTTCATCGCAACAATCTTTAAATGTCTAGAAATTGTTAACTATTTACTTTATATTATTTTATTTTCATTATTTTTATTGATGAGAATATATAAGGTAGTCTCTCGGCTGATACAAACGTATGGAAATACAGGAAAACCTTGAATATCAGTCAAAGAGAGATAAGCAAGATAATAGTAACAAAAATGAAATGCTTGCGAAGAGTCTACGAGGTAACGGAATTAGGTAGAGTAAGAAGCGATGTAATTAGACCGAAATTAGAAATAAACAGCATAGACAGATTCATTGAAGGGTGACAACTACCTTGGGGGGGGACATATGGTCAGAAAGAACAATTACAACCAAATAAAGATAGTATGGGAAACGAGAATGCAAGGGAAGAGACCGAAAGGCAGGCCAAGGAAAACAAATTTAGAGAATATTAAGAAAAAGAAGGCAAGAAAGCGAAGCAAGAACAGAGAAGAATCGAAGAAATTTTGTATAACAAGTTGAAAATTGTAAACTAAAAAAAATACAAGTGTATTAGCCCATAAGGGTACACTTGATGATGAGTTGTTGGCCCATCACCTAATTCGAGACTTGGAAGATCTGCAGTAGGAACTCTTAAATTTAGCCCACAATATCGCAATTGTCTGAGCGTTATTGTCTGAACTCTCACCCTATCATTATTCTATTACAATATTCAACATTTTTTCAATAAATCACAAGGCTATTACACATATATCCGAGTGAGCTATGTTTCAGTTTACAGCTGCATAGCTGCATCCTAAGAAGTTAGTAACTTCTCATGATTTTTTTGCAATTCTCTGTAATAGAAGATGAAAACTTTATTCTTCCGAAATGTGTCGTCAATCTAGTTTTACAATAATTCACAGGGCTGATGCTTTAGCCACAGCAATCGTTTATTCATGGGACGCTTTATTTATACTACTAAAATAAAATTAATATACTCGTTTTGATAGTCTCATTGTACCAATTAACATTAAACATATTTCTATCGATGTCATTTGGCTCACCAGTAAGCCAGCAATTTAAACGAAATATAAGACAGTTAATTTACTGGAATTTAAGTCAATAACTTATCTAAAACGTCGTGTACGATCTCTGGTATGAATTCTATTCATAATGATTAATTCGATAGTATTTTGAATTGAATTTCGAATTCTAATGATATAAAATGGGGTACTGTAACATAATTGTAATCATTTTGGAAATGTCAATATGGATATGATTCTATTCCATTCTTATTTCAATGTAATAAATAAGATTCCGAGCATAACATCGATTAAATATTGAAGAAGAATTCAATCTCCAATAGCTGTCGTGAGTTGATTCTGAAAACTGGTAGGCTGGCAATGCAATTTTTATTCTGCAGTCTCTCATTGTGAAAAAATCATCATGATTAATCCGATTGTATTGCTTTATGTTTTAGCCGGCACACGTAAAAGCGTGCTTTCTTGGCTCGTCGCTGACGATCCCCATCACGGAGGGCAAGCTGAATCTGGGCACCTGGCAGGGCGTATGGCTGTGCGAGCATCGGGATCATGCCGGCTCGCGGAAACTGCTCATCACGCTGAACGGTTGTTTGCGCGACTCCTCATGCACGCCTTTATCGCCCGTCAGTCCGATGGCGAGCACGAGCAGTTAGGGAAGGAACTCGGGGCATTCCCTGTCCAAGCACTGAACCGCCACGGTGCAGCTGGACGCGCGGGAATGGCCTCGAGTCTAAACAAGCGAAAATACGAACTGTTTGTATAGTGGTACTAGTGTCACACACACAAAAAACAAAAAAAAATATAAGTAAATAATTGTAACAAGGGAGGAGGCGAGCGAGAGCAAACCGAAGACGATGAAGAAGGAAGGCAACACACACGAAAACGAAGGCAGGGAAGGCGCGCGCGTTGAAGAGCGAGCATAACCAGAATACAAGAACAAAACAAACAAAAAAGAATTATGAATATTATAATGTTAATTGTAAGAGGACGGCGCGGATCCGAAAGCACGAAAAACGGCCAGTGTTTCTCAATGGACAGCTGTACCCATCTCGAAAAAAATCCACGCCGTTATCGCTACACCTCGAAACCCCTCAGCCCCCTTGACCGCGCTGTTTTTTGCATTTACGTTCGCGAAGAGAAAACGTATCGCGCGCCATGGCGTTCAGCCCTCTTGAGAAACAGTGCACCGTAATGTTATTATAAAGATGCCGATGAAAGATGTAATGATGGTGAAGCGCATTCATTAAAGATATGGACTTAAAAAATCTAATGACAATATGTACATAACGCCTGTGCATCTATTAATTTTAATATTGACTTATAGTACGTGGTAAATAATGAAAATGAAACAAACACATTATGATAAAACAAGAAAAGAAACAAAAGAGAGGTGGTGAATGGCATTCGTTAATGTGCGGATCGCCGCCTCCAAAACGGGCGTGTTTGAAATGAAAGGAAGCCCACCAGGCTTTGTTGGGGTTTGCTTTTCGGGGGAAAGCGACAGACGGAGAGAACTCACTCGATTTGGGCCTATCGAAATGACGCGAAATTGCGACACGCGAAGAACAAAAAACACCCTCAACGATTGTAAACGAGCTTTGTTTTCGTATCATCCATATCATCACACAAATGCCACACACATGTTCTTCACAAACCACGTGTAATAAGCAAGAGCATTTATTTTCTCGTTTTTTATTTTTTATTTTGAAAATTCGTATCTAATTTCTTGTACATAAATCGAAGACGGATGACGTAAGTTAAACGCAAAACCTATGCATTATAGGATTAATAAGAGACGGAGGCGATATATAATGAAATGAATGCAAATACTAACGGGTTGTACATATTTGAGACTTAATTGCTAATTGCGGCGAGCAGTTAGATAATAATTGTGCGATTACAGACGAGAGCACCGCACCATGGGCGTTTTTGTAGTGACAATTGAGTGAACAATGAATTAGTGAAAACAAATTATTATGTGTGGACTGACTTGGTCTGTCTTCCTGCCTCTGCCACGCACCCCCTGATGAAACCCCCCAGGAGAAAGAAATGGTTTGGTAGTCGAATTCCACATTCCAATGTAATCAATGCAAGAAACACATGACCAGCACAAATCGTTGAAACGGAATTCATGTGCGAATTCACCGACCATTTTGTTGTTAATCAGAATAATTCAGTTGTTGATGCTTGTTGAGGTCCGTCTTTGTTCGTACATGATCATTTCTCGCTCTAGTGATTATGGTAATAACAAATTTTTCATGCATGTCGAAGTTCCATTTTTTCGGGTTTTCAGTCATCATATTTCATAGAAAAATGAATTTTGTAATGCACGTTCATTTCATGGTTTATTGCAATCGTACTTAGATTAATGTAACGGACAAAAACGGAATGCATTTGAATAAACCGCATTTAAAACGATCCATCCTCTCATTGTATACAACGATTATTGTTATTTTAGTTGAGTTGGTTTAGATCAACAATCGTGTTCCGAACTGCATGCAGAGCGAACTGTAACGACGAAATTATGAACTCACAGGGTACATTTGGATTTACAGCGCGAGATCTAAACAAAAAAATTGCAACACGTAACATAGAAAATGAATCAAGGAAACAAAACCGAGGTCGAACACACACGTAAAACTCGTGGCGCTTTTATGGGGATAATGCATAAAACTTTAAACGAATCGGTACTTATTATTAAACAATAATTAGGTAATCGAATATTATCTATTCAGAAGTAGTCACTATGATGCACGTTGTTACTGAGTACACACCGAGAATCTAAGGCGAGAGATAGAGCGAGCGCGTTTGGAATTTAACCATTTTTTTGTTTCTCTTTGCCTCGTGAATTTGTTAATGGGGTGTGTGTGTGTGTGTGAGAGAGGAAGAGAGAGTGAGGAATGTTAGTTGCACGTATAAACGATGGTGGTTTGTGATTTTTGTATTTTATGATGTATCGTTGAAATGAGACGTAATTAAGTTTGCACCTATAGACTGGGGTACAAATAATGCTAATTTGAATTGGCGGCCATTTTGTTTTAGACAGAAAATTCAGTTTTTAGATAAATTAACTTGAAAGTATAAAATTGATGATATTGCTTGGAGAAAAGTATATTGCTTAATTGGACTCCTGTGGAGTTGATGCATATTTGCGTTTTGTCTGGTTTGGATCCCCACAATGAAAGAAGTGCCTTTCGATTTGATCTGAATGGCGAATTTAAATATTCATTATAGGAAGTCACATGACTTTGAAATAGGTGTCTTAAAATCTCTAGTTGAAATAGTTCACTTCTAGTGAAAGTAGCTACTGATGCACGTTCATATCTGTTTATTTCGATACAAACAAGTATTCATTCAATACTTGGGAATGAATGGGTGTCGATAATTTAATACTTTGGTGTCAATAATTTCATGTTTCGGTACCAATAAGTATCGATACTTTCCAGTTTCTTTCGATGGATTGAAACAAGTATTGACACTTTACAATTTTCATACTAATAAGTATCGATACTTTGAAATGTCTTTGCCAAAAAATGCTATAATCTCCTCAATGTTTCTGTGGTTTCTTTATAGCCCAGAAACGCAAATTTGCCTACGACAAAGAATCGCTAATTTTATTCAAAGCTTCTCAGTTTCGATTCAATTAATACACTCTTAAATCAGTTTACACGAAGTCATCCTTTTCGTGGTCGCAGTTTCACCAAGTTTTTAGTGAATTTGAAGTAATTCATCAATTTTACACATTCAAATAAATTTTAATGAAAACTTTTTCATAATAAAATGGCGGTCCATTCAAATTATCACATTACTTTTATGTCACCTTAATTTTTTCCACAATGAATGAAATAATTCGCGGTCGATATGCATATTTGCATTTTGTTTCTAATTAGTTGGAGAAATTCGTAATGGTATATTTTTATTAAGCAACGGAAAGAATTTCATATTTGGAAGGTAGTGCGACACATTGAATCCCCGGGAAATTACCATTTTAACGAATACTTACAAACCTATTGCGACGGTATCAAATCAAGCAAAGCAAAAACAATAGCTTTGTAGATGACCTATTACCTGATATAATATTTTGAGATTCGCCAAAAGATTATGAACCAATTTCGAGTGTGACGCTCAAAAAAAAAATCGAAAGAATCGATCCTGATCTTACCAACTACACGCCATGTGAAATTGCACACATTTTTTTGAAAAAAAAAAGAAACAATTGGATCGATACATACATTTTGCTGATTAAATAAATAGTTATGAAATATGCGCGCCTATCCGTCCCTACTTATGAGTCGCTAATGACTAAGAGGAGGTAGTTAAACGATTAGCAAAACAAATGTACAAGGATAAGAATGCGATACGATTTGGGGGAAGCGAAACAAAGCGGACACACAACAAACAAAAAAATGTTCACTAATAATAAAACAAACTAGTTGACTATGATTAAGAAGGCATGCGTTGGGCAGAAATTTACATACATACATTTTAAATTAATTATAAACCAGCGACATTGTAAATATTGTAAAAAGGAAAACAAAAAATGCTAACTTGGGAAAAAGTACACAAGACGCCGTTGAAATGAAACGAGTACCACGTCACATTGATGGTGATTTGGTGATTGCGAAGCTGACAAACGAGTTCGTCACCCACATACTACATTTGTAGGCCGACTAGGGGTATCAAAATGTATCGGTATTGATAAGTATCGATATCTTATGTTTGGATATTTTTTCCAATGGACGATTAATGCGCCATCTATGAGATGAGTCACGAGGTACATTTCCTAAATATAAGAGACACAAATATCTGAAGTATTAAGCAATGAATACTTTTATTGTACGTTATTTCGTTGGTTAAAGCTGTTACTACTTGGAAATGTTGGGAATATATGGCGCCTGGGGCGTTTTCGATACCAATAAGTATCACTACTATCAAATTTGGACACCTGCAAATATGTTTTCGATATCAAAAGGTATCGATATTTTTAATACCGATAAATATCGATACTTTCATTCAATGCATGGGTGCAGATACTTTCGAGTTATGATACTTTCAAATTTCGATATGAAAAAGTATGAATTCCAAAATTTTGATACCCCTGAGACATACTGCAAAGGTAACCACCAAAAATACGCGGGAAAGAAGCGCATTTACCTGTTTATAGTGACGATGTGGTGACGAGCACATTGAACGAGGAAACAAACACCAACCGCTTCATTATTGTATCAGATAATCAAGTGAATTGGTGCTACCTAGTCCTTACACGCCCTTACACATATTTTTCGAATTTTGATTATAGAAACTTAAATTTATCGCAATTACCAGTTAGTTCATGCATTCGAATACCAATTGATAAGCAATGAAACATAATGTACAAAAAGAAGTAATACAATCTTACGCGCACCCACGAATGGCGTCGTTGTTTTTGATGTCGGCAGTGTGTTTCGCGTCTTTCGTTCCACAAATGTTACCACATGCCAGGTACTTGTCCAAAATAAAAGTTTCAATGCTCACACATTGCAGCAATAATTGTAATATGCGCGAGTGGATCTGAAAGACGCCTGAAACGTCTCTACCGGTTCTTCATTCGTCCGTAACGCAAAAAGATACAAATTCAATCAATTGATGAATGTACTGTTATGTAATTTGTTATGATTTCACATTCCGCGAGGAGATTGGTGAGATTGTATCACGTTCTTCAAGGCGCATGTTCTGTTCATTCTATTTCGTTCTGGTAACAGCGAAAGACGTTAATTGAAGATTTTGGAGGAAAAATTGTAAATCCTGATTAAAAACCGATAAGAAGCATTCAATTTTGTCCGATTTATATGCATTTCGAAAAGGTTGTACCGCTTTAGACGGGGATTTTATTCGCATATGGAATGTCCTTTTGTCCTTATCTCGAGTTATCACCAAAAATGTTTTGGTTTTTAAATAGGTAAGGTAATTTTTCGGATTTTTACCTATTCTATAGGAAATTTAAAGATGACTTCAATGTCCCATCGTTTGTAGTGGTATAACGCGTCTTCGAGATCTCTATTGCAACAGAAGCAATTACGATGATTGTAATACTAGAAACGTGATAATTTCTAAAAAATAGCACATGTAGACATATCTTACAACAATGAGCAATGTAGCATTGAATTCGTCGAAAATTCCTATGAAACAATGAAAAAATGCAACTGAATTGGATAAAAACATTTCGAAATATCACGTATCTAGACATGTAGGGAATTGTCTCCTAAAGAGGTACAACATAATTGAAATTCACTAGATCTTGCAGCCTATAACATCCCAAAAGATAATTTGAAGATTAATATGCTGCTGTCTTCTTATCGGTTAATTAATATCGTACGAGGAATGATGATTTAAACAGTACAGACTATCAAATAAAACCTGACGATATCTCTCCAAATTTATAACGAATACCAAAAGCAGTAATTTTATCGGAACTTATTATACACACGCAAAAAGGAAAAAATTAAACCCAGAAATAAAATGCGCGAGCATCGAGTGAGTTGTTTGTCAGTTGTAAACACTGCCACATAATAAATACAAAAAAAAAACAAGAAAAAAACAAAGAAATAATTAATAATTATATAAATAAAGAAATTTACTAAATTATGATTATCATTATTATTACTATTATTATTGAGGTATATGAGAATTGATTTGTATATAGTTGAGGAGAGGTTTTTGGGTAAATATCGGAGAAATTACTGAAAACTTGGACGAAAAAATGTTGTTTTACTGAATTACAAGAAGCGCGACTTTTTGCGAATCTTGTTTACATTTTCATTGCGTAATAATTAGCTGTCTGGTCGTGGGAGGCGGCGACAGGCGCTGATTGGTTTCATGTAAGTACTGAGTACCAAATTGAGGAAACTGGTTAAACAAAGAGTAAATAAATGCGAGAACAACACCGACAAACTAAACAAATGAATGATGCATGCACTACAGACAAATAGATGATTATTAAATAATTCTTAAAAAACAAATGTGAGCGCATAAGAAAACACGTACGTATGTTCAATATCTTGGCGCCGTAACACGAGACGTAACGAAGGATATGACGACAACAAAAAATGCTGGGACATACATACAACCAACCATAGAAATCATTTCGGCCGATACTTGTAATGATTTTTCAGTTTCTCGACAAATGGCGAATGAATGAATGAGAAATAAATGCATAAGAAATAAATGAAATAAGACAAAACAGACAAAAAAAAACAAAACCAAATGCAGCCCAATTCGCATCTATATTGTACCTAGGCGCATAATTTGCATAAATAAATATTAAATAATTACTAATCGTGATTTTCTCTCCATAGTGGCGCCTGCTGTAATTGCACACTGCCCCGAACGTGAGTACTCGTAATTTGTTTCGATGTGTTGTATTAGGTTCATGTTCGCTTTGAGTGCAACTTTTGATTAATTTGGAATAAGTGTGTATATATATATATATATATAATGCTTTGCTAAATAATAAGTTTCGCATAATTGCACTTAGAACTAACTTAGGTGTATGTTTGCATGGGTGCGTGTGTGGGGGCGGCGTCACTCGCCGGCGGGGATGTTGTGCGGGCCGGGTCCCTCCGGCTGGACGTCCTTCATACGATCCTTCACCTGTAGAAAACTGGAGCGAATGTCTTCCAATGCTTTGCCTAGGCCGCCCTTGATGTTGTTGAACTCCTGCGTGACGAGGGAGAGACGTCCCATGAGGTAGTTCAAGTTTTCGTCGACTTCAGTCATTCGGGATGTTATCAAACCAACCTGAATACAGAAATCAATATATCAGTACTTTCTAATGATACCTGTGTCATATAGAATATATGACATAGGTCAATTCATATCACCAGAATGGTGATATGAATTGGGTTGATACCGGTAATGATCTTAGAAATGTTATTTATCTTAATTTTTTGGCATCTATTGATATTTGTAAGAAAGGAAAATGTATCTATGAGTCTAATTAGTGCCCCGAAAACCTAGGTCCGAACGACCGATTTAGACAATGTCTACAAGTGATGTCAAGCTATCGATATTTCAAATCGAGTCTTATCAAACTTTAAATTTATCTAATAATTATCTCACAAAGTTTAAATAGAATTAATTTAAATTTTTCACTTCAATAGAAAATTTAAAGACGAATTCAGTGTTCCTTCATTTGTAGTTGTATAGCGTTTCTTCAATGCTTCTTTGTTTATTGAAACGGAAGGAGGCAATGCTAAAATCATAATTTCTACAAAAAAAAACCACATGCAGACGCGTCGTGAAATAGGAAACAAGGTAGACTTCAATGTCGTCTTATAAATTGTATATAGACTAATGCATTTCAATTGGCTAAGAACTTTCGGCATCAATATTTCAGTTCCATAATTATCAACAGGTATCGAAAAAAGTATCTATTGATTCCAGTAAATTTCGAATATGTTGTTACACTTTAGAAGAGTATTCAGCTCGCATCTACGTTGCACTTCTATCACACGAATAGCTTGAGTTATCAGCAACAACTTTGATTTTTAAATGGGAAATGGATTTAGTAAATTTTAAAGCGTGTTTTCTTGCAAAGTTTGAATATAATTAATATACATTTTTCAGTATTCTGTAGGAAATTTAAAGGCGAATTCAATGCTCCATTATTGGTAGTTATGCAAATCGTTTTCGATGTGTCTTTATTTATTGAAATCGAAGGAATGATAATGTTTCTAATCGCTAGGAATGTAACGATTTCTAAAAAAGCTAAAATCTCGAACATACTTGTCTTACGAAAACAATTAGTCTAGGAATGAATTCGTATTTCAATTTCTTACAGAATAATGAAAATACATTTGAGGTGGATAAAATCTTTGCGAGATAACACGTTTTAAAATATGCAAAATCTATATCAATATTTCAGATCCATACTTATCAACAAGTATCGGAAAAAGCATCGATCGATTCTTGTGAATATCAAGTATGCTATACCACTTTCTGATTCTGTTGGCATCTACATTGCATCACGGTTCTATATTGAGTTATCAACAAAATACTTAGATTTTTAAATGGCTAATGGATTTAGTACTTTTTAATGCATGTTTTCTTTCAAAGTTTGAAAACAAGTTGCATTTTTCCAATGTAAAGGCAATCATTTCTTCAATAATCCAGAAAAACATGCGTACAAAAAAAATTCAGTCAATGCAATGCTGCAAATTTGTCTTTAAATTTTCTATAGAATAATGAAAAATGCAATAAAATATGATAAAAACTTTGCGAGATAACACGTTTTAGATTGCGCAAAATGGAATTTGTATCAACACATAAGTTCAATAATTATCGCAAAAAGTATCGGTCGATTCTCGTGAATTTCGAGTATATTGTACCCCTTTTGAAGAGGATAATCAGAAGATTCGCATATAGATTGCTCTTCGATCATACATCTAGTTCAAGATATCATCAAAGAATATTTTGATTTATAAGTGGGAAATAAATTTCAAATTTTCAGGCATGTTATAACGCTTGAATATGTTTGAATATAATTAATTTGCCATTTTCACTATTATGAAGCAATTTTAATGCCCAACATTTTTAGTTTTGCAACGCGTCTTCGGGGCCTGTTTGTTCATTGAAACGTAAAAATTCAAGAAAAGAACGCTAAGTAATGACACGAGTATACATCTCGCATAAATATGTTTACTATTACGTAGCAATTTTAATGCCCAATCTTTTTTAGTTTTTCACCGAAAATGTAATAAATTCCAGAAAAGGACGCTAAGTAATGGCACGCGTATGCATTATACAAAAACATTGAATTTGCTTTTAAATTTTCTATAAAATAATGAAAATGTATTTAAATTTGATGAAGGTGAATATGAGAACAGAGAAAACGGATTATAAATTTATTTATCGATTATCTTACCTTGTTCTTCATATTGTCCATAACACCCAATGATCCACTGACGTATGAATCAGTTTGATTTTGTAACTTATTAAGCGTATCCGTAGATGCACTCATTTGCTTATGCATGATTCCAATCTGCCTCCACACTTGGTCGATATCTTTACCAATTTTCGAAGTCAGATTCGCCAACGCCCCCGTTTCCCCATCGAGAATATTCATCTCGAAAGAATCGAAGCGGTCCTGCATACTGCTATTGATCTTCTCGCCATGCTCTTTGATGAGATGACCAACTTCCAATTTAATTTCATGCACGCCGTACTCGACGCGTCTCTTTGTATCGAGTAAACCCTGGGCAGTTTGTACGAGAATCTCTTCAATCTTAGGAAGGGCACCCACATCTGTCTTCAGATCACCATAGCCGGCGGCAATGCTGTGCGTTAAATTTTCGGTAGCATCTCCCAGTTCGTTAATCGCGTGCAGCATGTCGTCCTGTCGTTTGTCCAATTCGGCTACGAACTCTCGCAGTTTGTCACCAAAGGTAGAAGTGATCTGTTCGTGCTGCGTGTTTGAGACAGTATGTAACTCTTCAAAATGTACGGTGGTCTGATTTTTGAAGTTTTCAAGATCGGTGCGATTCGGGAGGGCAGCAATTTGCTTCTCTAGGCTTCCTACCTCCTTTAATACTTTCGTCAGCAAGTCTTTGTTATCCTCGACCGCTTTGGAGACCAGATTGTTGTCCTTGTAATCAATGGGTACGATCTCAGTGTGGATCTTATCGTTGAATTCAGTGAGCTTATGTTCGTACTGTTGTAAGAGCAACTCGCTACTGGATAGTTGCTTCTTAGTTCGTTCGAAGCTCTCTATTGATGCTGTACTTGCTTTTTTCATGGCGTCTGCGTCCTTTGCAAGTTTTTTGAATCCCTCTTCTATTTTCCCAGTTGATTGGGACATGTTGTTCAATTTATCTGTGCACAGATGAATGTTTTACATCCTTTTACAAAATGGTGGCACTCAAGTAAAACTTGGTTAAATTAGGGGTTTCAGAATTTCAGAAGGTATCGATACTTTTTTGACTATCTGTGAGTTGGAGAGTGTCTGAAGAATGGAGGAGTGGCGGTTGGTAAAAAGAAGACATGTAATGAGCCCTCGCTTTCTGTTTAAGTGCAGAGGGAGATAGCAGTGAGAATGTGGGACGTAAGCGTAAAGAGACCACCTCGGAACCACCGAAGAATTGCTTCAAGGTGTCGGACCGCGGGTCGCGCTGATAGAGGTGTGCGTACCCTAAGTTAGTTTAATTGTATTCTGGTTTTCGGCTGTATGGCTTTTTCGGCAAATCCACGCTTGTTCGCAAGTTAACATTCGTTCGTACTTAACTGTTCCGGGGTTGGGTTTTCGCAATGCGCTATTGCTAACATTCCATGCTCCAGGCAGTGAGTTCAGCATTGTCTGTCGTTTTCATTGTCCAATGTCGGCAAGTCATCGTTTGGACGTTTTTCAATGCGATTAAAGTAGGCTTATATTGCCCGTGCCTTATCAGTAACAGTGTCAAGTAGGGGTTATAGCTTCCATGTTCCATCGTTTAAGCCATGCGCAATTTTAACTACAAAGCGTGGAAGTATGAGGATGGATGGATAGGAGGTAGTGGAACGCGAGCAGACCTGATTCTTGAAGGAGCTGCTGAGGCTGGAAAAGTCAGAAGAAGCGGCGGCTCATAGTGGGGAGGTATGAAGAGAGAATGGTAAGAATAGAGAATGAAACTGTGTGTGGAGGAACAGGGCATACGAGTTTGTCTGTACACGAGCAGAGAGGGGTTCTTAGAAGAAATAATGTAGGGTAGAGGAAGAGAAGTAGAAGAACAGGGAAGGAGGAGTAAAATCATGAACAACACCTGCAACCCTACTTTCCAAAGGATACATGTGATTGGGCGAAGACCGGATTACTTTGTTGATAAGAAAGAAGGTGGGAAGGCAAGGATGGGCCCCGAGATCTATGTTATGTGCCAAGGGATTGGTTACCTGGGAGCACCTGGTGGTAGAATGGCCCAGGGCGGAGGGGATGGGATGGATGCAAACAGAAGAAAGTCCAGATGAAACAATTGTTAGTTGCACTGATAGGGAAAGAAGGACGAGGAGAGTTTAGGGGAGGTCGGGAATCAGGCAGAATGGAGAGGATTATAACAATGAGTCAGAATCAAAAATAAAGGTACCGAAGAGATGTGAGCGAAATTGTCCCCGGGAGAAAGTGGCACTTTCCAATTCGGGCATGAAGCACTAGCCCCTCCTTTTGGGACATATGTCAAAAAGTAACGGATTGTTAGATATCGATACTTAAGTATATAAAGTATCGAACCGATTTATTGATAAGTATCAGACAGATATATGCATAGTTTTTAGACACTCCTATATTAAACAAGGAAAATGAGTAAGGGAACACAACGAACGCACCTTGAATGGTGTTTTTCTTTTTACAAAATGTGGGTAACAAATGACATGTCAATTTTCGGGCATTAATTTTTACTTACCTTGAATAGAACGCTGCATATTAATTATTTCATTTGGGATTTGCTTTCGAAGTTCGGTAACCAGATCAAAAGTGCTCTGCATCTGTGAACGCTCTCGATCATCTTTGTTCATCAGTATCGTCTCAACATTAGCAATCCGATCATCCAATCGCAGGGTGGTACCCTTAACCGACTCAAGTGCTTTAATCCGCCGCTCCAGCATCGTTAAATTCCTCTTTAACTCATTGCCCAAGGTACGCTCACGAAATTCGTGCCGATCGAGTTTATCTTCCAGGCCACGCATGGTGTGCACCAGCGATAGAATCGCATCACGGATGTCTTCATTCCTAAAATTAGCATTTCCTAAGCAAGTTTGTATGCCGATATCGATTGTATCGTGTGTATTATTGAATCGCGTTATTCTTAACTCGTGTCCCAACTGCAGATGTGTCACAAGTTGCAAGTAATTTTGAGTGGATTATTTTTGGGGTAAACGAACTATTAGTACTTGTCACTATTTATAACTTCAACGCCGTGCACACTGGGAGATGCGTTTGGAAATCTGGAGCAGGAGCGCGTTGCGACACGGCATCGCAGCCAGCGTATGGATCATCTTCGTCGGATCGTAAAACCACGAAAATCAGCCGTTTGGCTCAACAGTCATTATATGAACACCGTCAATTGGGAGCGTTTATTTTGAACGTCGCGTCGCTGCTGTTAAATACATTCCGATTTTCTGTTTATTATAACAGCACGACAGCGCATCCGTTAATTGACGGCTTTGTTATAAATATTTACACAAGTACTACCCTAGGACAACCGTTCGTATGGTTGAGAAATACATCCGCCAGCCTGGGACCATATGTCGTTGGTAACGAGTGTAACTAGGATACTTACGAGACGGGTTTGTTTATACCGGGGGCGGCATCCAAGTAATGGACGGTAAGGCTAGCCACCACCAGCAGGAGGAAGGTGCGCATCTTTGATCACTAGGCAATCACTAATCCGGCCAGTTGTGGCGAAGAAGTGGCTGTCGTTATCGCCGGCACGAATACGACGGCGCCGTCCGGCTATCAGCCTTTTTGAACTCTTGACCCGCCGGCCAAGGTTTTCGCCACTGGGACTTTTACAAAACTACATGCATTTTCAAATTAGCAACATCACTTTAGCTCAACTGTTTCTTGATGGTACCATTTTTGGTACCATGGTACCACTTTTACATAATATCGGCATTTTAAAATTTGTATCTACATCATTTAATTGCGTGAGTATTATTGCCTCCTTGAATACGCCTGAACAAAGCGATTTAGGTAGTTGCATCGCTTCTGTTTGCTATGTAAACAGCGATAATACAAGAAATTGTCGATTTATCTACATAATTTTTAATAAACAAACATATGCATTAAACATCTACTAATATATTCTTAAGTTAAACAAGAAATATATCCGAAATTATATTAAGTTTCTTCCTTTGACCAGGTCAAAATATACAAAATCTTTATACTTTAATATGCAAAGTCTCTGATGCTATAATCCGAAACGCTA
Source organism: Weissflogia rhopalogaster (assembly GCA_019419845.2). Taxonomy (NCBI): domain Eukaryota; kingdom Metazoa; phylum Arthropoda; class Insecta; order Coleoptera; family Staphylinidae; genus Weissflogia; species Weissflogia rhopalogaster. Next base: position 6,692 of record WSZQ02005782.1, on the reverse strand, counting down.
TTAAAAGAAAAGGTTAAAATTGCAATTTTCCTGCAGTTTTAAATTTAAAGTGCATCAAACTTAACTTAAAAATACGAAAATAATATGTTAATATATTTGTAGATATATTAGATATATACTATTGTACGAAAAACCAAAAAGACGTTGCAAAGTTTATAAAATTATCTTGAATATGACGTCGAGTATTTTCGGGAAAAGGTTAAAATTGTAGGTTTTTCTGTAGTTTTAAAATTAAAGAGCATTTTTCGCCTAAAAAATTGACTCAAAAATACGAAAAAATATGTTAATATTTTTGTGTATATATTAGATATATACTATTGTACGAAAAACCGAAAAGACGTTGCAAAGTTTATAAAATTATCTTGAATATGAAAAGGTTAAAATTGTAGGTTTTCCTGCAGTTTTAAATTTAAAGAACATTTTCCGCCTAAAAAATTAACTGAAAAATACGAAAAAAATATGTTAATATATTTGTAGATATATTAGATATATACTATTGTATGAACAACCAAAAGGACATTGCAAAGTTTATAAAATTATCTTGATTATGACGTCGAGTATTTTCGAGAAAAGGTTAAGATTGCAGGTTTTCCTGCAGTTTTAAAATTAAAGAGCATTTTTCGCCTAAAATATTGACTCAAAAATACGAAAAAAATATGTTAATATTTGTAGATATATTAGATATATACTATTGTATGAACAACCAAAAAGGCGTTGCAAGGTTTAAAAAATTATCTTAATTATGACGTCGACTATTTTCGAGAAAAGGTTAAAATTGTAGGTTTTCCTGCAGTTTTAAAATTAAAGAGCATTTTCCGCCTAAAAAATTGACTCAAAAATACGAAAAAAATATGTTAATATATTTGTAGATATTTACTATTGTGCGAAAAACCAAAAAGACGTTGCAAAGTTTTTAAAATTATCTTGTATATGATGTCGAGTACTTTCGGGAAAAGGTTAACATTGTAGGTTTTTCTGCAGTTTCAAATTTAAAGAGCATTTTTCGCCTAAAAAATCGACTTAAAAATATGAAAAAATATGTTAATATATTTGTAGATATATTAGATATATACCATTGACGTCGTATTCTAGAGAATTTAATTATCTATAAATGAGCAGTCACTCAGCCAAATCGGTTTGGTAGAATTTTCTTAATCAAGTACGCAAATTGGATAAATAAATGTTGCGTAAACTTAATACTATATATTTTTTATAAGCATTAGGAGCTATCACTTCGTAAATACTTCCGCTATTCGCTTTAAATTTTGAAGGAATATTTTTGAATAGTTTAGTTATCAGTTAAGACTATGTCCAGAACAAGCGAATATTTTTTTACCTAGTAAATGTGTTTCCCCTTTTAAATACTGTTGCTTGAATATTATTAACACGTTAAGTAACAATAAGTACGAGATTACTTGATTGCGTTCTTTTCCAAGACGCCAACTACGAGTTACCTCGTATATTTTTGATTGACTCCCCCGAAGAAATTTCTGAAAAATTGCCGTTAAGCTTTAACATTTTAATACCAATTGACTTCGTTGTTGACTTTTGTTTTCATCTATGCAGGGCATGCATTAATTATTCCGAAATAGTAAACAGTCGAAATTGACAACGCTCATTAGCCTTATTTAGCAGTTGTAATTGAATCGAAGCATCATAATATTCTTAATTGAATGAGGGTATTATTAAAGCCAAGACGGCGTCCGTTTATTGGACAAACCGTCGTTTGTTGTCTGTCTGTTGTCTAAAGCTATGTTTCTTCACTTACGAGTATTTAATTTTAATTACTATAAACTGGTACTTTTATTACTTTTATTAAATCGACATAAACAAAATTTAAAGAAAGATCGATTATTGCTCACTATTCTTCTTCAACAATCGATTAACAATAATAAGTATACGGGTTACAAATTTACAAATTTAAAGATTCTACAACTACTTTTGGAGCTACATTTTATTTCTAATAAATGAGTTTAAACGTTTGAATACTTACAGTATTCTGTGGAGTCTATTTGTAGTAATAATAGTCTGGCTTACAAAACTGTGCTAATATGTATGTACACTGTTGAAAGAGGAATGCACTCGAGAAATTATTTTTGAAGATGCGCACGCGACAGGCACTCGAAGTAAACTCACTGGTACCCGGTGCGCTTGCAACTGAAACTGAAACCCACTTCGACTCAACTGAAAAGGCACAAAATAGATTGTACCGCCGGTAACAGCGCCATCTTTACACAGATAATTGATTAGGCTTTTTTCATTCATTCTTTTCATTAATGAAGTATACTTCGTTATCGAGAATCATAGTTTGTTATTTACCAACAAGATTTGAACATAAACTGATGACCAATGTTTACTTGTAGTATCAATATCCTTAGGGAGGAGGTTCCCCTGTATAGGAAATCAACATAATGCTATATTTTCTACAATGACAAATATTGAAAACTCATCGTCATCGTCATTTTGGAAAATATTTAACTTATTTAATGAAGCTTTTGCTTAAGTACTGATAATTATCGATATTTTATCGGTATTCTGGAAAATATCTCTGGATATATCGTATTTTTGACTTGTTGTCTAATTGAAAGCCATCATAAAGAGCAGAGGGTCCCCTATCAGGCATCACATGCCATTGACCCACCTTGACCCGTGTCTGAATAGCTCCTGACCGTGGGCGAGGAGGATGATCACATCATATTTTTATATTTTTAACATTGAGGCGATTTTGACTAATTCCGATATCATTAAATATCGGTATTTAAGGTTTTTCTAGGTATTGTAAGTATTAAGGTTTTGATCCCCTCCCCTCTGGAAAAACTTCCGCTGGAGCCCATATTATTGGCTGGAGAGCACCATTTCTCGTGGTATTAACAGTGAGCATTACCTTCAATAACCTGTGGGAACAAATTTGGAAAGCTATAGACGATGCTAAATGGAGGCACTTTCGTCTCTCAGGAAACCCATTTTGTATTTGCTAGTTTTACCAAATTAACAGATACAGTCACATTTTTGAATGTTTGTTCCTCTCTGGATTCAACCAAACTCTTTTAGCGACATCTTTACAGAAATAATTGATTACGATTTTTAATTAATTGTTTTTCGTTAAGGCTTACTTTATCGGAAATCATAGTTTGTTATTTATTAATGAAATTTGAGCATGACTAATATTTACTCCTTACATCAATATTCAGGGTACAGAGAACCCAGAAATTTTATTTTCAACTTCAAATAGTCTCATCTTCCTTTTTAACGGATATTTAAGTTATTGAATGTAGCTTATCTAATCGAATTTGTCAATATGTGTTCCACACCTCAAAGTTTGCATTCCATGTGCTCTCAACACTCCTAAATTAGTACAGCTCTCTATCCCGTCACAGAATGAAGTTAGTTATATTTTGTTTAGTGCCTTTTTTGCAACTTAGTTTACCATTGATTACTACTGGAGAATATCTATACCATGTAAGACATTGTTTATTATTACTTTTGATTTGATTGGAATATTGAAATTTAAGTATTCTGAGTATTATGTGTTGTATTTGCGAAATTTCGTCCTTTTACTGTATATGAAATAATTAATAGAGGAAATAATTAATTTTCTTCTTCTAGGCAAATACGGCGTATGGCGATGTCACGTCAATAAATATAAGTAATCTGGCTGTAAATTTATCGAAAACTCGTGGCCAGCTTGCCTCTAAATTGGCCACTATTGACCTGCTCATGGGTAGTGGTCCCGTGGTGCCATTTCGCACTGCCCAACGTGACACCAATGCCACGGATGTCATTCTTGACGAACTGGACAAAGCCAGTGTGCTGGAATCCCAGTACAAAGCGCATGAACTCATTGTGAAGACCAACATCATAGTGCAAAGTTTCAAGTTGAAGGGTACCACCATTGTTGGTTTGGCACTGTACCGTACCGGGAACGTAGGGCAACCGATCCGTATTGTTGAGATACAAGCTGGCGACGATACGGATGAAATCATCAAACATGCCGATTTTGAAGCGGCTGCTTATCTGCCTCCTATTCTCCGCTCGCAAATCATGCTCGTCCTGCCTGATCCGGTGATTGTGGTCACCGTTTTCCTCAATGACAAATTGTTCGCGGAAACGAATGAGTCTCCTTCGGCTACAACAGGTGCCGTTTTTGGAATTTTGATACCCGACTTCATCGAAGTGTTTAACGCTCCCATCAGAGTTGTATATAAAATATCCGACAGGGAAACGGAACATAAGCGTTGTGCCTATTGGCGGTATGGCGGACCTGCGAAAGGAAGTTGGGCGAGAGAGAATTTAGCTATCTATTGCAGTGGATATGAAGTTTGCGAGTATTTCCATGTTACTCATTTCGGATTACTCATTACTGGAGATGAGGACGATGCTCGCGCACATCAATCTGCATTGGATGTGATTACCCTCGTTGGATGCATTCTCTCAATTCTGGGCATTACCGGAATCCTGTTTACCGCAATATTGTTTCCACAATGGCGAGCGAATCGTGGTAACATTATACTTACGAATTATGCTATTGCAACTTTATTCGAAATCATCTTGCTGTATGCCTCCGGACATGCAAAGGCCAACGCCGTTTGTGATTTGACATGGTGCTTCTGGATCGGCGTTATATTGCACTACGTCGTTTTAGCGCAATTCTTTTGGGTATTGGTAATTTCCTATTTACAATACAAACGATATGTGGAGATCTTCGGCGACGTGGCAACAAATTTAGTCGCTAAATCATGCCTAATTGGATGGATAGCACCTCTGGTCGTGGTGTTTCCGGTGAGCATTGCCTTCAGTGACGACTACACTAACGAATACTCCAGCGTATGTTACCCAACAGGAATGGCCCTCTTTATTGGGATTCTCATACCCATTCTCACAATAGTCCTCTTCAATATGGTTATATTTATTCTGATAGCGCGTAATTTATTTGCTAGTAAGAAAGTGCGGAGCAGTACACGATCGAGTCAGCAAACATTGCTCAAGTTTCGTTTGCTTGTACTTCTTTTCTTTCAATTGGGAATCAGTTGGATATTCGGCTTTCTGGGGAAGCTACACATTGCACTGGTATACATATTTTGCTTGACCGCAACACTGCAGGGTCTGTTCGTTTTTCTGTTATTTATTGCCTTGAATAAACCAACGCGGGCGATGTATATGAAGTTGGTAGGTCTGTCCGAACAACGCACAACAGTTACATATTCTTTGAGATCAACGACTCATTCAACGGAGGAAACGGGCGAAGTGCCCATAAACCGTTAGGTACACTCATAATTCATCGTTTCTATACACATTTCTGTTGAATGGTTTGAAAAAAATATAGTTAAGTTTAAATTATGTATACATGTAATCATATAATATATTACTTCTCCACCTTTCGTACCAAACCTATTACCATTTACACTTGTTGCGACCACCGTCGCTATAGATTGTTGATAAACAAATCTAGTTGATAGCAACCAGTTGTCTTATTTTTTTTGTAATAGTTTACTTTATAATATGCGCATTCCATACATAGATATCGATATTTCTATCTAAACTTACTTACTTATCTTAAACTTAAACTTATACTTCATCTAAAATGTTCAAAATCGACCATGCCCTTAGCATTGAACTTTAAAAAGGAAAAACGATTAGGCTAGGATGTCAAGGCATGAATATATTTTAAGGCATTACACCAGTATTAATTCCTAAAACATATTCGTACCTTAACATAAACTTGCCTAGAGACATAAACGAGTCAAAGATGAAATAAGACAATGTTTTGGAAAATTCGTGGAAATGTTAGAGAGGAGGCACTATTAGTGCATATCGATGACATTCTTAGATTGTGGCACCTTCTGTGAATGATGGCTTTTTGAGGTCGTGGATCAAATTTCTTCATATTTGTCTGTAGTAGTAGCTCCTGGGTACTCACTCATTCGAGAGAGAAAAGGGCATCCGATGTGAGTTGTTTACTATACTTTTCTACGTCTATTATGTGTGAAAACAACAATTTCTGAATGAAAAATAATTCTGAAAAATGTGCATTATACAACGGGTCTAGAAAATAGTATATTGTACACCGAGCATGGGATGGTACCGGCTTTCTGAAAAGTTACAACTCATACGAGTGAGCAAGGGTACACTACAGCTTTGTCTACGACTATTATGTGTAAAAGTAGAAAATGTTTAATAGAGAGTAGGTTTAATAAAATAGTATCATCTATTTAGCAATTCCCCTAGGATCCAGTAAAGAGTACTCCGAAATGCTGTGCACGGCCGGTTTCCCGGACATTGGGTTCCCGGTGGATTCTCGATATACGACTTCAACTGCGGCTTCACTATGGCGATCAAACCGCACTCGGCTACAATCGCCGAAATCGAAAAAATAGCCGAGGACAATAATAAATTGTTCTGCTACTCGGACGCATTGAAAAAGGGGGTGAACCTTGGTCTTGTACCACTTAACCAATATTGGCAAAGGCGACCTCACAAGCCGCAGGTTATGTAAATCGGAGGTTGTGTAACCCTAGCACCTGAAAGAGTTTCTTTGCTAGGCAGCGAGCAGCTAAGCCTTGCTGAATTCAAAGGGAAGTCGGTCAAGGAGATTCTAGCCTTTTCGAAGATAATCTCCTGTTAAGAACGGCGAGGCAAGTTTGAGCCCTTTTTTATATTTGTCGCCAAATTATCAATATTTAGTCTGGCGTGAA
>WSZQ02005671.1:16686-37003 GCA_019419845.2 Weissflogia rhopalogaster | reverse complement strand
TTTTGGACCGGTCTCGGTGTTTTTATTACACCATCCTCAGCAAAATAACGTCAATTTATAAAAATGTTTTGATTTTTTGTGTTTCTATCATTGGTACGAAAAACTGTGATAAATTTCGTACCAATGATAGAAACACCAAAAATCAAAACTATGATTTCAAACATAGGGGTCATTCGTGACATTACGACATTACTGACCCCCAAGCAACCTCTACAATAAAGAAAAGGACGAAAGACTCTGAAAAGGCTCGCCTTCCCTTCGGTAGACAAAGATTTGTCCTCAAATTTGCAAAAATATGTGTTCGCGCGTATTGCGTCTTTTACGATGATTTCTATATGCACTCGCGATTCTAGCCACGAGCTCACGAGCTCTAAATTAATAGCCAGGGTGCATTCATTCTCCGACAGGTTCACAACAACAAGGTGGCAAACTTAGCGAATATTTATTGAACACACTTACAAGACTTATAGCCCACCTACTCGCGCCACGATCGGAGAACAAGAACAAGGTCGACCCGAGGGCGCGCACCACTTAGCAAGGCCAAAAAGGAACGCTCAGTAGCGTTGCACAGTTGCCACCCAGCTCGTTAACTTGGTACGCAGGGCGCCAAATTCAAATATTGATGGCGACCAGAAGTCAGCGCATCACAGCGCTGAACAATATGGTTATACTAACCAAATTCATAGTATTGTATTTAATGAAGTGATAAAATATTTCATTTATCAAACAAAATTAGTTATCTAACATTTTAATTAGTTTTGTGGGATTTTATTATACCACAATACACAAAATGCAATATAAATAGAATGAGATTAAGATTAAGGAAGAGATCCAGGCGGAGGCGGCAACTGGAGACGATCGGCTCGTACTGGTCGACGGGGCAGGGAGGTTGATGTGAGCCTCGCCGGTGACGGCGGCCGGTAGCGGTCTCGGTGGCGGCTGCTGGCGCCGGTGTAGTCGTTGGAGGCGGCAGGTAAGGGACTCGGTGTGGACTCTCTGTGAGAGCGGACTCTCTGGTGGCGGCAGCTGCTGTCGGGCTCGCTGTTAATGGACTTCGGTGACGATCTTCGTTGTCGAACGGATTGAGTGACTGAATGAATGTGATGACGAAATGTCGACTATATATAGCAGGTGAAAATGCTGACGCGATCATTTCCTTAGTTCGTCACAGCAGAACACGTGGTCGCGATCTCGCTGCGCCGTGTCGATTTTGAGATGTCAGCATTTTCGATGTTTAGTCTCGGCGGATGTTGAATACGTGATTATGGTTTATTGATGTTGATTGTGATTGGTGTTTGTTGATCCTAATATTACTTTCTTAAAATGTTTTTTGGGCCAATAACGAAACAATCATTGACAATATGAATAATGCAAGCGGTTTATACTGTTTGAAGATCGTACCGGAAGATAATACACCGTGAAACACGAAACTTTATCTTCCTATCTGAAACCCACCCACGCATTCTCACACTCATGCATACACAACATGCACCCACACACAAAGGCGCACACAAACAGACAGACAGACAAAATCACAATCGCACATGTGCATTCACGCTGGCGGCAACGAATAAAAATTAGAACACTACCACGCTCGCATGCAAACTTATCGCTATCATCATCAAGCGCTCAGGTAAGTGGACTCAGAATTCATCGCTGGATGTAGGCGCATAGTGCACACCTGCGCGTAGTATGCCGGAAAATTGTAATTCGGTAATCGAAAGAGTGCTCAATTGTACGCCATCGTGTCCCCTGAGGCGGTGACATCTCGCTCATTGTGAATGAATAGCATTTGGCGGAGGCCAGACAAAAAAAATCAACGAAACAAAACGATCCTCGGCAGCGATCTCGTCGCTCGTCGTTCATCTTTCATTCATGTTTTCTATTTTATTCCCAAACACACAGGTACACCAGCCACAAACACCAGCACTGGGAAACACATGTTTATAGACTCAACCCGTTCCTTCGTTCGTTCGTTCGTTCGTTCATTCGTTGAGTGCGACTTTCTGGGTCTAGGCTTACATGTTCCACACGCTAGTAGGACAAGAAGAGGCTTGAAATTGAGGGCCTTTGATTGGAGGAAATGGAAGGAGAGATAATTGTATGAATGGGTTTTATTTCATTCATATTGCTACTGGTTTTGGTGTTAGTTTATATTCTTGTTTATTTTAGACGTATTTTAATCGTTTATGAAATCGGAGACGAGGGAATCAAATTGAATTTCTCAAAATGTAAATAATTGCTGATTTAAATAATAATAAGTACGTATGACCTACGGGTCATACGTACGGCGTTTCGGGATAGACTAAGTCACGAATTCATCCAAGAACTATTTCTTCTACCATTTCCACATGTTGTAAACACAATTAGAGATAGAATATCTAATTGCAAGCGATTCGGGCTGAAGAAAACTGATTGGGAGATAAACATAATTTTATGAATGGATTTTATTTCATTGACTTAACCGCTGTTCATGGTTTATATTCTTTCCATTTTAGCTCCGTATTAACCGTGCATAAAGTCATGAAACGACCAAATAGACGCGAACGGCCATTGTGACAAGTATCGCTTTCAAAGCCGTCTCTTTGTACGACGTCGTGATGTTTATTGTTTCCTTGTATGGTGATGCGTTTGCGATAAGTTGTGAATTTGAGTAACAACACCCGAGTTGACACAACCCATAGCACATCACACATTCAAATTGAATCCATCCATATTGTTGTGTGGTAGCGTAGTTGCAATAGTGGGCAATTTCATGAAAAAAGCGTCATAAATCGATGTAGCGCCGCCCAAATGATAAAAATACATATTTGACGACTTTCTATAATGAGTTTTATGATGATATTTAGAATTATGCTATCGAAATGAATGATATACCATTAGATAGCTTAATTCTTCTTAATTCTTTCAAAATTAGCAGTTAGAATTTAAATTTTCCTTTTATTATATGGAGTTATTAGGGGTAGATTTTACTCTTTGCTGGTGATATGAAAAAGGAAAATGTATTCAATGAGTTGTATATCAGCAAATTCTTTATGTCTTAGTCTATTCAATAGTGTATAGTTTATTATTATTAGAGTTGTGTAAAACTATCTTTTATGGGTGTATATAGGAGCGCGTAGTGGACTGAATGTAAATTGTCCATATACGAGTTGTCACTACGTCCTCTGCGCTCTTCCATATACAGCCAAAAGAAAGTATCGTACACAAACAGGATAATAATAATCAATATACCATTAAATAGATTATGAAATAGAGAATATGCTGAAATAAAACTTATTGAATACATTTTACTCTTTCATATCGTCAGCAAAGAGTAAAATCTATCCCTGATAACGCTATGTAGAAAAAGAAAATTTTAAATTCTAACAATTTCCATTAATGCCGAAGAGTTAAGCTATCTAATGTTGTATCATTCATTCCAGTAGCATTATTCTAAGTGTGCTTAAATACACGATAAACAGACACTAAATTTGTATTTTTAGTGCACACGGTGCGCTGCGTCAATTTAAGACGCTTTTTCTTTGAAATCGGCCTTCCAAACGCATAATCGCCAACAAAATATTTGCCACCTTTTTTACGGTAAGTGTTCAATTATATCTACTTAACATTCCCGATTCCAGCCAGCCGTAGTGCAAACCGAATTTTAAGTAATTGTTTCGACCCGCGATCGTATGGCGGTCGATGTCGTGCACTTGCTATCATGATTGCTTGCTTTAGGCTAGCGCCAAATTATAGGCTCTTGCCCGGCTGGTTTAATTAAATATTATCGAATAACCGAGATATGCACGCCCTTTCCTACCACTGATTCTTGCTGACTTTAATATGCTGGGACATCGGCGCTAGGGCTCTAAGGGCTCTCGCGTCGACCGCAAACGAGGTGCGTGTGCCATCGACGTCGACAATCAGCATTGGCTTGTTATTATTATCCAGGGCTTGTTTTCCACTTGCGGTGCGGAATGTTTTCGTGATCTTTGTGTGCTTTGTCGGCACACTGAACACCGCCACCACGGTGGCTATTTGAATCAATTTGGTGCATTCAATTCAATTTGTGATCATGTTTTGACATTCGACGTCGGTGGGAACTTCTTTTAGACACGTTTTAGCGAATTTGAGACTTTTTATAAGTACCGGAAAATTGGGATTAGTAAGCCGCAAAGGAAAATGTGTCGGATATCAACTATTAACGTTCTAATTCTTGGTTATTTTGATATTAACTTAAATGCAATTTTTAAATATGTATTATTATATCTAAGTATTAAATAAATCGACTGTGTTCTTGTATTTACAGGTAATTCTTGATTTCGCGATTTTAAAAATCACAGTTTTGTTTATCGTGCTCAAAAGATTTGAGACCACCCCTCGATATTCACAATATCGGTTTTGATTATCGCCTTTTTTTCTTTGCATTTTGTCTGTCTCCATTTTTATTAACTTTGGAAATTTCCAAAATGCGTCAAATTTTATCAACTTTTCCACTTATATACTATGCAAAGAAAAAACAGCTAACTTTATTACTTTGACTGAATAATAGAATTTTCCAAAGCATGTTTTCTGAAAAATTATAAAGTTTCCATTCTTCCCAACTTTGATAAGACATAGTGCCCTTATTCAACGTTATAAATTATCAGGAATCACATCATTAGAAGCATCAACTTTTCTTTTTTAAGAATATGTTAAGAAAAGTCACCTATCTTTATTAGTTTGGCCGGAAAATACAATTTTACAAAGCATGTTTTCTGAAAAATTCAAAAATTTTTAATATTCGTCAAATTTGATAAGACATAGAGCTCTTATTCTAAGTTATAAATTATGAGAAATAATATCATTAGAAGCATCAACTTTTCTTCTTTGAGAATATGTTAAGAAAAGTCAGCTATCTTTATTCGTTTGGCTGAAAAGTACAATTTTACAAAGCAAGTTTTCTGAAGAAATCAACAATTTTCATTATTTGTCAAATTTGATAACACATAGCGCCCTTAATCTAAGACGTCCATAGTGAGGAATCACATTATAAGAAGCACCAACTTTTCTTCTTTTAGGATGTGTCAATAAAAATCAACTATCTTTATTAGTTTGGCTGGAAAATAAAATCTTCCAAAACATATTTTCTGAAAAATTCTAAAGTTATCATTCTTCGTCAAATTTGATAAGACATAGAAACCCTATTCAAAGTTATACATTATGAAAAGATATATATACATTACGAAAGATTAGATATACATTAAGAAAAGTCACCTATCTTTATTAGTTTGGTTGGAAAATACAATTTTACAAAGCATGTTTTCTAAAGAATTCAAAAAATTTTAATACGCTTCAACTTTGATAAGACATAGTGCCCTTATTCTAAATTGCACATTGTGGGGAATCACAACAATAGAAGCACTAACTTTTCTTCTCTTGGACTATGTTAATAAAAATTAACTGTCTTGATTAGTTTAGCTGGAAAATACAATTTTCCAAAGCATGTTTTCTTAAAAGTTCTAAAAAAATCAATTTTCATCAACTTTGTTGATTTATTCTAAGTTGTATTTTTGAAGAATTACATCATTGGAAGCCTCAACTTATCTCCTTTTCGATTACGTCAAGAAAAATCAGTTAAAATTATTAATATAGTATATTATTAGTATATTAGTCGCATGATAAAAAGCACACTCGTCTTTTGATATCATTAGATAAATAATATTAATTTAAGAAGCCTCCAAAAAAAATGAAAACTAATCTAATTTTGATATTCCACAATTATTTAAACTAACGACACACGGTTTGCGTAACATTTACATTTCGCAACTTCCTTCATCAACGCATACAACTGCCTACAACCTTTTGAATAACATTTACGAAATTTTCAACATTGGCCTCAAGTAATCTGCCTAAGTAGTGAGCTTTGCGCAGAAGCCTTGATATTTGACGCTCGCTCTTTTTTTCGTTTATCATTCTTACACAAAACCAGCGAGTGTAATTAATAATTCTCTCACCGCTAATTACCGTGGCTATTAGGCGGTCCCTTTATAATTACCTAGCTCCCAGTTAGATGCCTTAAGTTGGCCAGCGAAGTAATTAAGTATCATTAATTAACGCCAGCAATAATATTCAGCTGTGCGGCCGCATCCATCGGCTCTGCAGCGCTGTGCACATCAACGACCACGTCTCGCTGGAATATGGCAGGGGGTGTGTGTGTGCGGGGGGCGACGGTGCACGTCGCCGAACATCATCATCAGCGGCAGCATCTCCGCCTGCGCCATCGTAAGCTCGATCTTTTCCAGCTCATTTGCATTTCAGAATTGCGAAATCCATCTTCGGCGGTTTGCGCCCACCCAATCGTCGTCGCTTTTTGTCTCGGCCCGTCAACGCAACGCAACGCTAGCATGAGCGATTATTCCGCGTTTAGGAGTTGTGCGAATCCGCCCTCAATAACTTATCACCCCTTTTTTCACGCCGACAGTGGCTGATTTTCACCTTTAGGCTGTTATAAGTCTTTATGGAAAATTTACGAAGACGCAAGTTCGAGGGTACGACGCGCAGTGGTCCATTTTGCAAATAAAAAATCTTTTATTTTGGTCATAGAGAGTTCAAATTTTCACAGTTCACTCCTGGTATTATTTTATTGTGTATGCATGTTAAACATGTAATTTTTATCGTGTCCTTGATGATCCCGTCATGTTCTTGGAGCTATATCTCTCATTTTTCCATCTGAATATATGATCTTTACCACACCATTTAATTATTTAAATAATTGTGTTTATATTTGCCACAAAATACAAATAGGTGATCTTCAGAACATTGTGAATTTTCTTGTTTTCTTTTTATAATACTTTTTTCTCGTTGAAAGAGAACATCGTCGGCTTCCGAAAAAAATGACTTGTTCTTTAGATTCCATTTTTATTCATATTTGCCTTATCCATAGACGAACAAGTCATACACCGATCGATTCAGGGTGAACTGTGAAGGGTGAATCGATTAGTATATAAATTATGTATATAGGAGCAAGACTAATATAAATAAAAGTGAAATCTTTAGCTGAAGCCATTTCAAGTATTTTATCTGACAGCGAAAATGTCGACATTATTAGAGTTCTAACATCGGTTCTAAGTAATCAAATGAAAAACTGTCCCAAAAGTAGCAATTTTCACGCTGGATCGATTGCTATGAAGCCAGGAAGCCAGAAACCAGGAAATATGAAAAATAAATAAAAACCTAAAGCTCGTCATGAGATTTTTCACACGTTTATCGCACGATATATTTCTCAAGAAAATTCCAAACTTTGGGCGTAAATGTGTATATCAACAAACTATATTTTAGAACAAGGTCAAAATTTCATATTGTAGTTCCTCATATTTATGCTATGTGGTACAATTCTAGTAGGGTCCTCATAAGGTAAAAAAAACTTTAGTTATAGGTAAAACTTATTCTCTTTCTTAACAGGCACAGCAGCGCACATGAAGTTGCCTAGATTGATTGTTTCACTTATGACTAGTTGCCTAGCTCTTCACTGCTCCCCAATTCGAAGTCATCCACTGTACGAAAACACTGAACGCGAATCAAAATATATTACTTTTTATGTGATTCACAGTTAGGTTCGTTTTTTCCGTTTTACTTTCCCGCCACGAATTCCCTTGCGGAATGTTCGGCGCGCTGGAGGGCGCAAAAAAGGGGTGAATTGCTTATACGCAATTAAGGTACGCGCCCCGCTGGATGGCAACCAACCACGGCGACGTATTGGGGCTTTGTATAGGTTTGCTGAAAGGAAATTATAATGTCATCGGGGGTCTTAGGTCAAAAGTTTTAATTTAAACGGGTGCCGAAATTAATATTTTAATATAAATGGAGCGGGCGTTGCATTGGTTGCTGGTGCCGCATGCCGGCTACTGATTTAATTCGTTCTCGTCTGCAGGTTGGCAGAACTTTCTGGGAGTTTTCGGGGACTGCTAAATTTGGGGTGTATGAAATTGTCTTGGTATTAGATTTTTGGAAAGGCCGCAGCGAAGAACGTATTTTGTGATTCGTTATCCTGCTCTCATCACAGCGAGACGGACGCGACACTATTTTTAATTAGAATGACCACGGGGTGCTTCGACACCTGCAGGGTGTTTGAAATGCAGCCGCCAGTATGGTGCTTGCTCACACACACTCAACACTTCCCGGCAAGGATGGCAACATTTTCGATTCAGGCATATTTCCATACGACGTGGCTCGGCCGCCGTGCCGTTCGGTTGTTTTTTAATGCTCCTCAATTTATTATCCCGCTCACACCTCGCTGGTTTGAACTACTATCAATCAGGAATCGGTACGTACGTAATGTCTTGATGGTGTGAACTTTTAATGTTCAAAAAACGTTATTAATGGTTAAAACTAAAATGCAATTAATAATGTTCGTCTAATACCTTCTAGAACCCGACCTAAATTATGCTAAATTATAGAGGTGAAAATATATTGAAATCGTTGAATCTCGTATTTCAATCGATTCGCCGTGAAAATTTCTTCAAACTCATGGGACACATTTTCATTTGATTACTTAGAAACTCATCAAAATTGAAGCTAATAACGGCGACATTTTTCTGATAGTGGAAAATCAGAAAAATGCCTTGAAAATACTTCTTCTAAATATTTCACTTGTATTTATATTTCCCTACTTTCTATGTATATAGTTCATATACCATTCGATTCAGAATGAAATTGGACACGATCACCTACTGCAGTTTTTTTAGAACTTATTTAGAAATCATGTTATATGTCGATGACATTGACTCTAATAACGCCAACATTCGCGATCTCAAAAAATTGACTTATCCTAAAGATTCCATTTTTATTCACAATTTGCTTGTTTCTATAAGTATAAATTATGCACCCGTCGACTCCCCGTGAAAATTGCTTTTAACTCCTGGAATATATTTTCAATTAATTGCTTAGAACCGATGTTAGAAGTCATAAAAGTTGAGACTAATAACGTCGACGTTTTCACTGTCAAAAAAAGACTTTAACTTACTTCTTCAAAATATTTAATTTTTATTTATATTTACCCATTATTATTATTATTATTATTCAGAATTAAATTTGCCACTATTCCTTGCAAGATTTGTTAGATTAGATCTTTACAAAACAGATTATATATCGTTGAAGTAGAGTCTAATAACGTCAACATTCCCGATCTAAAAAATTAACTTGTTCGAATGTTTAGAACAAGTTAATCTTTGTTTTTATTCACATTTCGCTTATTGCTGTAAGTATAAATTATGCACTAGCCTATTCCCTATGAAAATTGTTTTTATCTTCGGTAATTGTTTTTCGTTTGATGACTTACAACCGATGTTAGAACTCATAAAATTTTAGACTAATAACAGCGACGTTTTCACTGTCAGTAAAATATCTTGAAATGACCTCGTAAAGTTCGAACTTTTATTTATATTTGCCACATTTCTATGAGTACAAATCACGTACTAATCGATTTATACTTAAATTTGCCACAATCGAAATAGTTTTACCGATTTATCGTCTACCGGAAATGTTATCAATGGTTGAATTTGAATATATTTATAAAGGCAGATCCAGAGGTATTTCTAAGCACAAATGCACATATTTTTAGCGCTTACCATCAGAAAACATTCAGAAACAAGGTACATTATTATTTTAAGTATAAAACTCTTAAGTACTAAAACACATTAATTAATATATTTGTATATTTTGAAATTTTTCAAATTTAAAATGTAAATGATAAAAGCGAAGTTAATTTACATTACTTCTCGTATCTATTCTTTGTGATTTCTCCCCAATAAACGATTAGTCTGATTATCCGATGTCCCGATTAAGTGTAAGTGATTAAGTGTCTACCGTAAAACGATATTTCATCAACGTTGGACATGTCTAACTCGTGTAGCAGTTTAAAAAATAACGAAGAGGTGAAATATAAAATAGGAAAAGCCAGTAAAAGTTAAAATAAATGTATATTCAAAACAAGTTACATTCGTACATATAAATTGTATCTATCCATCATCCATATCCAGCCAGAAGTGCAAATACGTGATGAGAGGTATTAAAGTAAATGCACCACATCGAGCTTTGTTACATATAAAAGTAGTTTAATCAACAGTAACAATTTTATACATGAAGTCAGTCGTATGTATACATCAAAAATATTTAGCATAGAATTGCAATTGCAAACATTTTCGATGGAGAATGCCGAGCCGGATCACAATATGCGCTTCAGACCCACCCACCCCGCCGCCATACAACCACTTCCCAGGGTAATTTCGCGATGATTCGTTACAAAACTACATACACAACAGAAACGAAGAAACATATCAAATATGGAAATGCGCTTTCTTACTAGGCGTATATCAAAGGCTGGAGGTTGTTTTAGTTGACCGTGGGCACGTTGAGGAGTAGATTTTGTCCGGTCGGCAGATAGGAAACTTGTCGTGAACGCGACAGCTGATAGGCAATGTCCTCGGCGGCTTCAATACGACGCAACTCGACCAAACCCTCGCCGGCATCACCAAACGCCTTCGCCAACAGAACGGCGGCTTGTGCGTCACCTTCGGCAGAGACGATAGTCGCACGTTTTGTCTGCTCAGCCTTCTCGACGAGGAAACGCGCCTTCTCGGCCTCCTGCTGCGCCACCTGCTTCAACTCGACGGCCTGCGTAAACTCCTTGCCGAAAGTCAAGTGTGTGATGGAGATATCGTCGAGGATGACGCCGAACTGGGCGGCACGCTCGGTGAGGTCGTTGCTGACGCGCTGCGAGACGAGGTCTCGTTGTGTGATCAGCTCGCCGGCGTCGAACTGGGCGACGACGGCCTTCAGCACCTCGGTGGTGATTGAGGGCAGGACGCGCTCTTCGTAATCGGGGCCAAGGATTGTGTAGATTTTCGGGAGTTGATCTGGAATTGGCCTGAAGAGGATACGAAGAGTGATGTTGACATTTTGCAAATCTGAAATTACAAGGAAAATTATAGATTACAGAAACTAACGTACTGATCACGAATATCACATTGAAAAGAAAGTTTCGGAGGTATTTGTCGTAAAAACTGCGATTTAGTCTACCCATGAATAAATTAATAAAACTAATCAGAGTGAATTAAACTGATTTTTTTCATACCTTTACTGCCAGTCATTACAGGAACATTCCTGGGCCTGGACCTCACATCGAAGATAATCGGCCGCTGTACCCATGGAATGAAAAAGTGAGTACCCTCGCCTGAGACAAGGTTTTTAACACCAGTAAACCTATCGAAGATAACAGCACGGTGGCCACCATCAACTGTAAGATGTTGTAAAACGATTAGAACTCAACTATACATTTGTTGTTAAATAAAGCAACGAATATACCATTGTAAAGAGCCGAATTGATCACACCACCAGCCAGGGCTATTCCCAAACCCACTTGCCCAATGCGATTGAATATTTGAGCCGCAGACATGATGACTTCTAGAACCAAAATTCACACACGTTTAGACGGGCGGTAGTTGCGCAATTTTAGGTTAGTTGGTAAAGGCGACTCGAGAAAGTAGCCTGAAGGACTGCATAACATTTCGTCAATTCATGTTGTGTACTTACATTTAGTGGCCTAATATCGGCACGTGTAGATTCTGCAAGGAATTTTGTACGAATTAAAATACAATTGATGTGTGAACACGAGTTGATACTAGCTGACGGCTGCCAAGAAAATGGCTGTTCACTGATGTCGGTAAAACCCAATTCTGTAATTTTGGTTATTAATAGTTGCTAGAGAATTCATTCAATACCATTACTATTATTGCAAAGTTTATCGGATATCTGTAATTCTATATCAATTGAAATTAAATAAAATTTAGTAATACTACTCAAATGTAGATGGCACTATACACCATTTTTTAAACACCCACTGTGAAATGTTAACCAGATATCGCAAACTGACATTCCCACAGAGGTCATTCCAAATTTACTTTTGCCAATCCTCTCGAAAATAAGTTAAGTTTGTGAAGTTGATAAGTTATAACTAAGTTATATCTATATAATCTATGGTTATAACATACCAGCCACTCAGCACTCAACGGCCGTCAACGCTACAAAATGCCATGCGAAATGATAACACTGCAGCTGCTTCAGTGCGGATATCAAGGTAAGTGGATATTGAGGTTATGTACTTCAATTTGTTAAATTTAAACTCATTCTACAAGCAAATTTTAAAATGTTGTCATTGTTTATATATAATTTTTTTTATTATATGAAACTTTATTAACATGTTTTTCTCCTCATTTCCTCTGGCATCCATGTTTTCCTTCCTCTTTTCTCGGATCCGTATCTTGCCCACGCTATTACCGTTTCTCTTCATTACTCAAATCTCTTCTCATAGATGATTGCGGAACCCTCCCGATTACCTGCCACACCTTATAGCCAGGATGATTTGTGCTGTTCCAAATCTTTCTCTGCTTCTCCTGCTCCTCATTTTATGCTTCTACACATTTCTTCCACTGGCATACTTTCATTTAGCATCTTCTCTAACTACCTCTCCGACCACCCAACTGTTTCAAATGTTTTGCGCCGTTGCTCTCTCCAACTGTTCGTACCCGCCGTGCTGCACAATTTCCATATACATCTCATATCTAATAACTTCCCATTGCTATATATGCCAAGCTTTTTCTTCCCGATTCCTGCATCAAGAAGTACTCTGGGGTTGCCCTTTCTAGTCCAATTATTATATCCTTTATGACTCTCATGTGCTCTTTCTTCAAGACTTCTTGAGTTTCATATCCCCAGGCTTCTACTCCATGCATTATATATGTAAAAGATGTAATTGTTTGTGTTTAAGTTGGCTTCGAGTTCTGGAAACGTCTCTATACCGAACATGGTATCAATCCCGAAGGAGTTTTGGAGGAATATGCAACTGAACGAGGAGATCGTAAGACGTGGGCTGTCCTCATGGACCTGGAGCCCCGAGTCATCAACACGATCAGGAACTCGCCATACTAGAAGCTCTACAACCACGGGAACAGCTTCCAGTCGAAGAATGGTGGTGGTGCTGGCAATAATTGGACGTCAGGATACCATCAAGGAGAAAAGTTGTATGAAGAGATATTTGATATCGATAGACAGGCTGAAGGATCTGATAGCTTAGAGGTAAGTTATTGTGTCTTTCTTTTCTGTTATTATGTCTATTATTGTTTCATTTATTAAACGATTATTAAAGTTTTGTTACATAACAATTTTTTCTATTTATAGGGGTTTGCGCTGTGTCATTCAATTGTTGGAGGCACAGACAGTGGCATGGGATCCTACATTTTGTAAAAACTCAGCGATCGTTTACCGAAGAAGCTCGTGCAAACATATTCAGTGTTTCCGAACCAGGATGAGATCTCCGACGTTGTGTTCCGGCCCTATAATTCATTGATCACACTGAAGAGGCTCACAGAAAGCGCCGATTCGGTTTTTGGATAACACAGCGCTGAATCGCATTGCTGTTTATCGCTTGCATATCCAGAATCCGACGTTCACACAAATCAACAGCCTAGTGTCGACCATCATGTCGGTATCGACGGCAGCACTCAGGTATCCATTGTATATGAACAATAATTTGATGGGCCTTCTGGCTCCGTTGATTCCCACACATCGCTTGCATTTCCTTATAGTGCGGATGAGGTAAGCATGAGGAAGACTACTGTATTGGAAGTCATGCGTCGATTGCTCCAACCCAAAAACATGATAGTTTCGACGTCACAGGATAAGTCATCCCATGGGGTCCAGCAAGTATTCAAGTGACGTTGTCCAAGAAATCGCCCTATATTCAGACAGCTCATAAATAAGTAATAATATTCACAAATTGCATTCGCTCAATTTAAGATAATTCTGAGTATTAAACACAATGCCATTCAAGGATTAGTTTAATGAAGTCCTTCGTTATTATGTTTAGAATTCGCAGAATTCTGCACTTGTTATTTAATATGCTGTAATACAGTTTTGCATTTGTTAAATTTTATATTAAAATTTTCAATTTTATTGAGATTGATGTATGTGTTGTAAATAACCTAGAGAGTGATTGGGAAAGTTTGGGTGGAGGTCAGACCATTTTATGATCGCACCGATCACATTAATTAAACCTTCTAATCCATGGATGAGGAATTTGCGGCCCTACGAACATATTTATGAAGTTTTATTAAATCAAGTTTAACAAGAATATTTAGTTAAATCAATGCTAAAATCTAGTAAAAGAACGAAGTTATTAATTTTAATATCGGAGGCGCCATCTATTGACTAATGTACAAACTTCAACCACTTTAGAAATACAGATTTCTACTTGAGCTTTAACAGAGCTTTGCAGTTCTACTATCATCTAAAAGATGGCGCTGATAGATGTAAGTTCCGCAGCAAACTGAAAAATTTTGCGAATTATATATGAAAAATTATATTTATTCAATTTTTAAAGACGCGTACTTTATTTCTTCGCATCTCTGTGATCCTGGTACCAAAATATTTGATACTAACGCAAAATTTGCGAAAGACGCGAAGAGATAATGTTGAGAAAGAGGTGTGAACTGAATTATATTCAAATAAAAGACTTTCACGCATTTAAGAAGTTTTATTATTTATTTTCCATTTCTTACAAATTTCAATCCGTATAATTACATTACATTGCCTTATACATAATGATATCATCTATCATATTTTACCAGTTTTAGCTTATTCGTCGACCACTTTAGGCATGATAGGATATTGGTGTAATGGTTAGGGGATGCGCTTCTTGTTTGGTTAATGCGGGTTCGAATCCCACCTGCGGAAATTGCGTGAAGTGTTCTTTTTCGAATTTAATTTTTTTAATAATACGTTTTGGCAAAATAGAAAGGTCAACCGCCGCTACGCGGCGGTAGTTCGTTTTCCCCATTGGCCTGCAATCTTATAGTTCGCCGCTTCGCGGCGAACTTTGTTCGAGTCACGACTTGCGAGTACCCTCCAAACAGGAAAAATGAGCGATCCCGCCAGGGGTCGATCCTGCGATCTTCTTATTCGTAACCACTGGCTCTACCACTACTCCACTTAGGCGGCATTCACCTGGTGCAAATTTTAATGATTAAAGAATTCCCGATTTATATCTCTTACTGTAATCCTGGTACCAAAGTTTATGATACTATCGTAACATTTTCGGAAGACGCAATGGGGTAATGTTGAATTTGGTATTGTGAACTAAATTATATTGCTATCAAAGACTTTCTCGCATTTAAGAAGTTTTATTTATTTTTTCTTACAAATTTCGATCCGTACAATTACAATATAATGGTGTACCATTCGTAATCTTATCCGTCAAGAATAGGACATCCATTGTAAATGAATCTTCGGAATGATGTAAACGGAATGCTTTTTACAAATATATTGATTTCATAATTTAAATATATTTACTTTATCTTGCCGAAACAAGTATACCGTATACTAGTGACGCCTTTGGGTGAATTAACAGATATGGAAGCACCTACATAACCGACATAATAAGTTTCGGACGTTCACAAATAGATGTATGTATTAAAAATTTCATATTCTATTCATTTTTATAAATACAAGTTATACAAAATATATATACAAATTTCATGAAAATATTCTTAACATTACCAAAATTATTCAAAATCAAGATACTAGTCACATCTATCGGGGAATTACTTAATTCCGATTTCGAAAGACTGTACATTTACAGTTTTTGTAGTTTCGCGGTCTTAGCACTGTTTTGCGTTCAATTTCGCCGATTATTTTTGGCGAGTAGGCAAAATAAAAACGTTTAAGTGTAAAATATTATTCACGATTACCAGCAAGAATAAATTCTCTTATTTTAAAAATGATAGAACTTAACCTCAATAATATTTTTAAAAATTCAGCTATTCAGGGATTTCTTTAATCTTACTGAACCTAGTGGGTCCATTAGTACCCTTTAGTGCACTCTCCAAACTCTGAAACATAACCTAACTGGCGTTTTACGAAAAGTGCCTTTAATAATTTAATGGTAATTTGGTAACTTATAATCACAAATACCCTATGTATTTGTTAAAACTCATTAATTCTTTAGCTATATACAATTGAGTAAATTAAGCAGTTTGTATTATTTCCGTCGTTCTTATTTGCTAATTAAACAAACTCATATTTTGTTTTCCCTCGTTTGTTTATAAACAACTTAACCTCAAAATATCCAATGACCTCACCAATTGTTTAAGAAAGAATTAAAAAATAATCATCACTAAGTTACCATAAACGAAGTAACAATATTTGTGTTCAAAAATAATACAAAAAATTATATACGCTTTCCATTAGCGATTTTTATTCCAAAATAATTCAATCAAAACTCCCGTCTTATCACGTAGTCCTCACTTGCCTGTCAAGGCTAAACACAAAGAATACAGTCCATTTCTGTTTCTACAATAGTCATTATGTCACACTGAAAACTTCAGCCACTCAAAACCGTCGTCCACCACGTGGTGCACCTCGATGTGGAGGCGGTCCGGGATGCCGCGGTCGCTGCATATTCCCCCGTTGCATATTTCCCCTCATGTTACCATTCGCACGCGGAGGTCGATTCATCGCCATATTCATCCCCATTCCACCCATACCGCGAAAATCAGGTGGAGGTCGTGCCGTTGGCGGAAAACCAGGCGGCGGTTGAAAGTTTCCATTACCCATAAACACTGGCGGTGGCGGCATACCCATACCGTTGCGTTGATTAAAGTATCCATTCGCATTTCTGGGCATAAAATCACGCCGTTGCTCTTGGAACTCGTAATCCATGTCCGGTGGTCGGTCATCTTCGAAGCGCATGTGATTGTTGAAGTTCTCAAATGCCGGTCCAGATCCTCCACTTCCTCCTCCTCGTGGTGGTCGAAAGTCCATGTCGCGTCCTCGGTCATGATCGCGATCCATTGAATTCGATCCAGGTCCACTACCCCCACCACTGCTACCACCGGTAACATTACCACTAGTGTTGTTAATGTTCGTAGGACCTGATCCACCTGTTCCACTGGAATTTGTAGTACTACTACCGAGATTGTAAGCAGCACGCATTTCCTCATCTAAGTCAGGGGGACGTTCCCAGACTGGTGTTGGGTTCGCTGATTTCTTGATACGCTTCTTGCCTTTCTCGTCGTTGTCGCCATTGTTTTCGTCCGTATACGCATGATTGAGGTAGTCTTCTTCGTCGTTATGAGGCATCACGTCATGCAATTCTTCAATTTGGCCAGAGTCGATGTATTTTTGCAGGGATTCCGGACCTTCAGCGATTGCATTCTCCAATTTCGATCCCGCTATAAAAATGGGAAATATAGAAGAAAACATGAAACAGGGAATACATCAAAATCCAAACAAAAGTTTCCTAAACATACGAATAAACAAAAAAAAACTTACGAGCAACTGGTATAAGTTTCCCATAAATAATAATAGCATTCGGCGAAATTTTCTGAAGTGGCACAACGCCAGGAGTATTCTCGACAATCTGCGTTATAATATCCGTGACTGTTGCGGGGTCTTCTTCACCGCCAGTCTCATTCCACTGTGCCTGGAAGTTTCTTGGAATAGGCTTGCTGTAGGGCACTTTTTTCGACTTGCTACGATCCTCGTTCGCATTGGTAACCGCGTCTAAATCGAGCCCCGGAATCTCAGTGCCATGATCGGGTTCGGTAACAACCAAAGGCTCGACTTTATCCTCCGGTCCCATGCCCGGAATCATCGACGGTTCATCCACATCGACATCCTCCGCACCCGAAACCCCCGGCGGGAGTGTGTTCAAATTGTACTTGTCACGCATTTGATCACCGGGACGATTTCGCGTCCAAAACTTGGAAGTATGATCATTGGAACCCGAGCAGAGAATGTGACCGAGTGGATGCCATGCCAGAGTCCAAACTATGCTATCGTGAGCTTGTTCGATGGCTCCTACTTCTTTGTCAGCACTAGAAATTAAAGAAAAGAAAGAATTATTGAAAATTGTTTCATAAATGTAATAATTTCCAGTGAACATTGCAATAAATAAGATTAGATATTGTGAAAAAGGTACAAAGAATATCTAAAAAAAACTTACCCAACATGCCAAAACATAATAGAACCATCCGAACCACCACTACAAAACAATCCCTCATGATGTGGATGCCATGCAACACTCGAAGCCTCCTTTTTATGCCCCCGAAATGTCTGAACCTCTTGACTAAGATTCCGAAGATCAAACAGTTTCAAAAGATGGTCGCGAGATGCTGTGATGAGCCAGTTACCATTATCATTCCACTTGAGATCCATGACGGTCGATTTATGCGCGTGCCTACACCGAAAAACAAAAAAAAACCTTCAGACATCCCGCAAAAAACAACAAACTCTAAAAAACCTACAGTGTAGCTAAAGATTGCCCAGTTTTGGGATCCCACAGCTTAATCGGCTGCTGATTATCCTTGCTGCCGGAGATGATGAGACCTTTCTGTGGATGCCAATGCACACACTTCACATCGGCGCCGTGTCCTATTGTCAACCAGCCGAAAAAAAACGTCGTATCAGTGCTCAATGATTGATGCACGGCATTCAAAAGCTTTCTTATACTAGTAGTAATTACCTCTTAAGACCTTCTCCTCCTGGTAGCGAAAGAAGTCCCAAATGCGAAGGGTGCCATCGTCGGAGCACGTCACGAACTTACTGTCCGTCGGGCTGAAGCTGAATGCAACAACAACAGTAAAAAAACAAGTATTGCAGAAAGTTTTGAGGGAATTTGTTGTTTTCGCACGGCTTTATTGAACTATACAACGCGTTAACAACGTTACGAAACACGCACAGAGTTAAGAAACAATGAGATAGTGGCACTGGCAAAGTGTCGACAAAACTCTTCCCGGGAAAGACACGAAAACGGTTTTTATTGAACTCCCTAGAACGAGGAACACACAACGGGAAGAAGTAATCAAAACGTAAAACGAACTTTATTCTTTCAGGTGATTTCGAAACAAGTCAGTTCATCGAAAGTTGTTTATTCGATCATAGTAGTCGATGATCGGTAAATAAATTTAAAAAATACTTTTGAATACATTACTTTTGTTTCAAGTATAAAGTTATAAATGATTTTACAAATAATTAAAGCCTGCTTGGAAGAATTTTCGATGAACTATCTTAGATCTGTTTTAATAAAAAGAGTTTAAATCATTTTGTTGGCAGACAAATAAAAAATAAAATCAAAAACGTTAAAGTCGATAAAGAACCAAATGGAAGTGTTGTTCGGTAGCACTCTCGAAATAATTGAACGGCAATTTGTTCGCAAAGAATTTATTTCATCTAGAGCAATAAACCTCGCAATAAATCATTCTTTACATGTATCAGTAAAAAAAAAAGCACGACATGTCGGCGATTTCAAACTACGTGGCAAACAGAAATACATAATCACACTTTTATCACAGCACAAGTTTCTTTTCTTTTTTTATCCCTGATTCTTTGGCATATTGGAATTGTTAAATTACTTATATTTTATAAAGTTTGTCAAAAATGTTTGGTAGCCTTTTTTTCCTTTATAGCGCACGAAACATCAAATTTTATGTAGCCTTTATTAATGTATATATCTCTCGCTGATGTTTCGTCATTTGAATTGTCGATACCACGAGCGTTCGCATATCGATAAGGATAGGTAGGTGCCATTTATTTGCAATCATGTATGTTCAGCATTATTATTATTCGTATTCAAACGCTCTATGCTAGTATGTACAGAACGGAGAGCAAAACGGAGTTCAATATGTAGATACCTGATTCCGCGCAGCGCTTCTTTGTGTGCCTGGAACATCTTCACGTTGTTCATGTTCGACTGCCAGTATTTGACGTAGCCGGCGTGGTCGCCGGTCACCATCCAGCTGTCGTTGTGCGACCATACCATCGTCCGCACGGGGCTATCGTGCGCCTGCAAACAACAAAACACGAAAAACATGCATATTTCCTCATCTGTGTTTTCTTTTTTTAATTCGACAAATATTCTTTTCAAATAGTTGCAATAACAAAGAACAAGTAATAAAAAAAAATAATGAATTTGGTGAAGATTATTCAAAATAGAGCAAAACTAACGCAAAATCAAGATTGTAACTACAACGAACTCGAAACCATAAATAATGGACAAGCCCTACTAATGAAACGCAACATTACACCGACAAAACAAACCAAAATGAACTACTTCAAAATCTACAAAGTAACGCTTAAAATGACGAAAATTAAGTTGAAACTAACAAAACATTAAATCAGAAATGATAGAATGTAGTCAGAATTGACGAAAATTAATCAAAACTCTAAAAATACAACAAATCTCGTGGAAAACAAATCTAAAATCATTGAAAAATTAATGCAATTAACAAAATTAGGCGAAAAT
>WSZQ02005671.1:3231-16586 GCA_019419845.2 Weissflogia rhopalogaster | reverse complement strand
TATTAACAAAGAATAATCGAGATAACAGCTATTTGATGAAAACAAAATCTAAGTAAAAGAAAGTAAATCAGAACGTCCATAAATTAATCGAAAGCAACGCCATCCGTCGATTTACAAATGTACAAATCTAAGCCAAATCTGACAAAACTAAACAAAAAATGATAAAAATTGGAACCTAATCGGATGAACGTAATCTAAAACTGAAGAAAATTCAGCTAAAATTCATAACATTAAACAAATTTTGATGAAAAATTAGTCAAAACTTCAATAAGTTTATATAAAAATAAGCAAATTAAGGAACGTTTGAACTCTGAGAAACTAAATTAAACGAATAGGTAGATAAAAGCCGAGAAATTTAAACAAACTGACCAAACAAACCTGGACGAAAACTTTATAAAAACTCAAGACAAAAAACTAATATAAACAATCGTTAAAAATTGAATAAGAAAAATAAAACGAAAATTTTATAAAAACTTCAAAACTCACCTGTAAAATCGTCTCAAAATTAAACGTAAGTCCATTCCAGAGTGTAAACTCCCCACTACTAGCTCCAGTAACCAATCTTCGTCCCTCAGGCGTCCACGCCATGCAGAAGATCGGGCAACGCATCTTATTCGTAGCTGTCTTCACAAACCTCGTCGTCACACAATTGATAGGATTATCAGGATAGCTCGGCGGTGGCATTAAATCCGGATAGTACATCACATCAGGCTGCAAAGCACGTCTGTCTCTGGCATCACGCTGCCACACACGAGTCTCTAACGCTTTGATAATCGACGAATTGTAATCAACCGTCTTACGCATCACACTTTTCCGCAACCGTTTGCCGTCGAAGTCCTCCAGAGTCATGTTGCCTAGCGGACCCGGCAAAGGACGCTGAACGTTCAGAAACGGTCGAAAATGATGCCGTGGCCCGCCACCGCCATGGTTCGTCAACGTCCGATAGTTGTTATGATGATGGTGTGACGGTGGCGGGCCGAGTGGGTTGCCCATGTGCATGTTCGGCGGCGGCACCGACATATTCGGAGGTGGCTCGCTGAGATTCGGCGGCGGTAGATGCATATTAGGTGGGGGCGCCGAAAGATTCATCTTGACGTGTTTTGTTTTCCTTTCAAACTTTAACTAAATCATGTCTACCTAATCAGGAAAAAACGTAGGTTTGTCACGACCATGTGCATGCTATTTTGTTTTAGTTTCAGATAGTAATACTCACAAATTAAGTACTAAAACTAGATGGAATGCAGTAACATCGCCGTCGGCTCCTCGCTGCGACGAAGAGCAGGGACGCGACGTCGTCTTTCAGGCGGTGCTGGAATAAATATTTATACAAACACCTTCTACGACCACACAAAATGGCGACGTTACACCAACTGACTACATTTTAGTTAACCTCACTTATTTTCCCCTAGATTGGTAACCCTGATGCAAATTACTTCGATACATTCAAAAATTAAACCTTCGAAACATTCAAATTAATTAACAACAAATGTTCAATGTTTTATATTCATCAACTAATTATTATAACTAAGTTATATGTAATTTAATCCAGTTTAATGTATTTCTTTCAGTTGGTCATAAGTCAGTAATAAATTCTAAGGATATTTATTTTACTGATGGCAAAACTGAAAGTTTACATTTTGAAATAACATTTAGAAAATCAGAAAGAGTAAATAAGGCATAAAATAAAGTACGATATCTTCATTGTTAAGTTACTTCCTTAAATTGTATGTTATTTCTCAAATACTTGAACTTTGTCACATCTTGCTACAGCCTACTTCACTTCACTTAACCTCACAAAATTTCTCCCTAGATTGGTAACACTGATTCAAATAACTCTAATAAATTTAAAAATTAAACATTTTCAAGCATTTAAACAAATGCCAATCATCTAATTTGCATTAATTAATTGATATTACCATAACTGAATTAAGTATAAGCAAGTTTAAATTATTTTTATTTTAATTATACAAAATTACTGTGATATAATCTAGGGAATTTTGTTTTTCAAAGTTACCGGTCCTGTAAAATAAAGCTTACATTTAAAAACAACAAAAAACTAGAAAAAACCAAACAAGAACTGCATAAATTAATTAAGAAAACATGTAAATTCACGCATTAATCAACAGTAAATGAATAATATCAGAAAGTAATCATTAAATAAATCAATAGTACTCCAAGTCAAGTTTAAAACAAGGTTATCTTTAAAACAATTGGTGTAGAGCTGCGTTCATGTTAATTAAACAAGTTTTTAAGAAAGTTTGGAAAATATTTCTATTATAATTCAACATTGTTATACCCTAAGAAGTGTAAATGAATGGTAATATCTCAAGAAAACTGTTCAAAATAGATTTGAAGACGATTGAAAGCTACGTGCAAAAAACGACTGTGGAAAGCTTGTGAAAGGTCTGCGAAAGAAAGTTTGCGATCGAATTTTTTGCAATAGTCACTGTGGCAAAAACGTCAGAAACGTAAACACAATGTAACTGAAGGCGAATTGACGAGTCGAAAGTGGAAATGTACGTGAAATGTAGATCGTCTAACCTCAAACAATAGACGCTTGCCTTTCTTGTCAACGACGAAAGAACAATTATTTCGGCGATGATCTAGACGAGTTGGTGCAGCCGCCGCCCAGCAGCAATCATGTGGCCACTCTTGCTGGACATGACCAAGGAGGAATCCATGCAGAATTTGCGATCCTTAGGTAAAATCATTTCAAAACTACTGATTTTTTCCTTTTACAACTGTTGCAACGAAATCAAGGTGAAACGAATGGGAATATTTGATTTTTCTCAACAGAAATCGATGCGTTCTCAAGCTTAGTGAGCGCCCTTCGTGCCCAGGGTTCCCTAAATCCGGAGAAGCTGCACCTGCTGAAGGAAACCAGTAACATGTTGCACATATCACAGGAGAGACATAAGGCTGAAATTCGTCGGGTTGTGAACGACGAACGGTTGAATACCATCGCTTATCAGTAAGTGGAGATTTCGTTTTTGTTTTCGAATTCGTTAAGGTTGATTTTGACGTTTATTTTCAAGCGTGAATGGCGAAAGACACTGTGGGGAGGAGTGGGCTGATGAAGGACAGCGTTTAATTCCTTTGATGCCACGTATAGTTCCGCAGACGGCGTATTCAGCGATTGCTGATGAAGTGGCTGATGCGACGAATAGGCTGAATAAACAGCTGCCTCTACCTGTGCATACGGATAGGAAGAGGGTGGCTGCTTCGCCATCGCAGTCGTCGACGTCGGCGGCTGCGTCTTCGACATCGCAGAATCTTTATAGAGGTGTTGAAGCGGAGAGGAAGAGAAAACACACGCATTCGATGAGTATGGATAACTGTGTATTGGCGCAGCATTTGATGGCGCCGCCTAAAATTAGTAAAATTCAGCAGTTGTACAGGTATGTTGACTGTTTTCTAATTTTTATAAGAGTCACATTCACAGTGAACATGAATCTTATAGGATTAAATTATATTTATTCATATAAATGAGGTTAAGGGAATTGTACGATTCGTTATGAGAATTCAGCGGAACTTTTCGCATCCATCTTCATTTGTAACGCGAGATACATTTTTGTACAACCCAAAATATTACAATATTTTTCTACTGACAGACACAAAAATCTGACAGATTTTGCAACACATCATACGTTTTCTTTTATTGCAACTTCAATTAATTCTAACTAGATTGTATTGTTTTCTTTAAATGTATTATTCTTTCACAACATAAAATGATTACTTTAAATTAATCCTACAAAAACATTTTGCAACCCAACATACAACACCTTTTCGTTGCTTTTATTTAGAACCCAACATGCACACAAAGTCTCTTTTGTAATGAAATATGGAAAATGGGGTAGGTTAGCGAACTTGTTCTAATATAATCTAATATAATTACTTCAACTTCTTATTGGCCAACAAAATCTAGTTGCAACCCAACATACAGTTCTTTAAAACCTGTAAATACAACCCAAAATACAACGGCATTTTGCTACTGACAGACACTAAAATCTGAGGTATTTTGCGGTATCATACATTTTCACTTTTTCCAACCCAACGTTGCGAATAAATATATGCATAGGACATTTTTTTCTACCAACCGACCCCACAACTGACAACGCCTATATGCAACCCAGCATACTTTTTGTAATACATGTACTAACTTTTTCAAAATATAATTAATATTATCTTTCTTTCATGTAAAAATCAGGCAGAAGACTATGAACAAAATGAAGGATCAAATAGGGAAACTAATCAAACCGAATGAAACCATTAATAAAACACCAGAACATCCGCAATCGACGAAAATCTACCAGAAAGCAACACCTAGTAGTACTACAACATCAACAAAAGTGAACATTCTTCAAAATATCACGACGAAAGCAACCGCAACATCTACAATCGACGCGAATGTCGATCAACGCGTGGGTCCTGCACAAACCCCAAACCAAGATGGCAAAGTTCCTAAAAACGACGATGTAGTCTCGCCGAAAACTAACCTCAATCAACGACCCTCACCTCCAAAGTCAACGTCAGCGACATCTGTATCATCAACCTCGAACATCCACGCGCCACAAGTTATACCAAACGCGTCGAAAACGATAACGACAACCGACGGCCAAAAGTTGATTGTGGTGTCAACGCATTCGAGCTTGACGCCAAACGCGAGTATATTACAGCGTACATTGACGACGATACCGTTGAAGACGGTGAATCCCAAGTATCGACTTGTTTCGCGTGATTCCAACGCTGTTAATCAAGCTGCCAGCCGGCAGGCGGCGTTAGTTGCTGCGAATAAGCAAAAAGTTGCGCAAATGCGTAATCCGGCGCCTCGACGTGTCGTACCCTATTCGAACGTACAGGTATTAAATACCGCAGGAGGTTTGAAAGTTCTCACTGGACGAAAACAAGTCACGGTTCAGAAGTTCCCCGTGCGGCCTGTAGGCAACGCTGCGCAAGTGAACGAAAGAATACGACATTTAAAACCGACGGTGGTTAATCGGAGCGAAGTTGTCAAGGCTATCAAAGAATTTCCTAAACAAGTTATAAATATTGCACTTGGGAGTAGTAAACCCGTTTCGAGAGTTCCTCCGCCGTTGACTAACGTGGAAAAAGTTGGAAATACAACGATAAATTTAGATGCCAACAATTTAGAAGAAAATCATCAAAAAAGTTTAGAGGTAAACGGTGTTAATGATTCGATAGATGGCGTTAGTGAAGAAAAAACAATAGAACACTCAGTATTGTTAAATAGTGCAAATGAAATGTGCGATCAGACTCACCAAAATGGAGCCGAAGCGGAAGTAGCTGAAATATTGCAATGTGAAGATGTGATTCCAACTTCGGATGAGGACATTTCTAGAACGTCAAATGTTAGTAGCGATTTGAATAATAGTGATAGTTTCGGCGACGAGTCTCACCAGAGTGTACATGTTGAAGATGGCTTAGAAAAAAATGAAGTTGTTGCGGAGACTCAAATAGTGGAAATACCTGATGAGGAAGAAGAGGTCCTGCAAGAGAATAATGTAGTCTATGAAGAGAAAGTTGATTTGGATTCTTCTGTATTTATATATGGTAAGTAAATACTCCAGCTGTAAAGTTAAAGAAATATTCTTGTATAGTTTAAGCAATTGATTAAGATTGTTTCCAAAAAAAATCAAGTTTTGAAGTGGTTAATAAGGAACCACATAATATGAAATATTTTATTTTTCCAGATAACGCAAATGAAGAAGTGATAATTGAAGGAATCGACGATCAGCCACTAGAAGTATTAAACACGGTGCATACGCTGGACGAAAGTTTTTCGAATTTGAAAGACGTTCGCAGCTAAAAACCACCAACGGCGACCGGACTTTACAAATAATTTGCATGTGCTAAAGTAATTCTAAATATTTTTTTCTACTAATTGTAAATACAGAATAAACATTTTAATCAGGATGTCGACTACAGCACTAGGTACATATACTCATTGTTGTCAAACACTTGCTGTGCGATATCATCGTATAAATGTTGCCGGGAAAGAATGTTGCCCAACTAGACTAGTATATATTTTAAAATTGTAAAAAACAAGCTTTTTTGTATAAAGTGCTTCCGATGATGGGATCGATAAACTGACAATGAGTGAGACGAGAAATTAACAAACAGTTGTATAAATGATGTTTTAGATAGAAGAATGTAAGATAAAGGAATGAATGAGTGGGTCGCAAAAAAGTCGCACTTGTTACGCGTTTCGCAAAACACGATTTCGCATAGCCAACGATGTCCGTTTCCGATTGAGTTCATTGTTTTGTAAATATATTTTTGTACAATTATGGTATGTAATCGAATTTCAACGTGTTTGGAGGAGTGGTGAATGCGTCGAAGTGACGGAAATTGATTTTATTTCGATGTATATTAAGATAAAGTGAAGGGAATGCGATTGCTGACAGTAAATGTAAATTATTTATGAAGGATATAGGTTTTAATACTATATTAGTATTGCTCAATTTGTCAATCGTAATTATAAATATACAAATTATGAAAACTTATATTTATTCTTTTATTAAATATTTAACTCTTTGATCTACCATTTAGTTCCGAATCAACCTGCCATTTTTACGATTGGCTCGAATTGCGCCTAAACTTAGAATGTAGGCCACGATGGATACGAACCACCGCCGCGAAGCGGCGGTTGACCATTACTTTTTACTGAAATGTATGATTGAAAAATAAAATTTGATGAAAGAATCGTCTTCACTCATCTCCGCAGCTGGGACCCGAACCCAGCGCGCCCAAATACAAAGCGAACAGACTACCTATTACACTAATACTTCGACCTATGTCTAGTAGTTTCAGAACAAGCTAAAAATGCTATCAAATGAAAGATTCCCATGGGAAAATGTAAAAATATCCTGAAAACGTTTAATAGTTTTCGAGAAAATAACAAAAAATATTAATTTAACAACAATTAAACATTTTTGGGAATATTATTGCATTTTCCGATTCAAAACGCTCTCTTTCAAACGTGATCCTTTCTTTCCCTCATCGGAAATACTTTTTCATCAGCAAGCAGACCAAAGTAATAATCTTAACAGTAATAAACAGGAACGTCCCGATTACGGATCCAACATTCTAAAAATTACAGGGATTTTGACTATCACAATTAAATGCATGCATTCCGTCAGTCGCATGCATTTAGCTTTAACAAAACAACTTTACTTTTATGCACGTTAACAACAAGTAAACTATCCTGTACAGAAATACTTTATATTTATTTATCAGTCAGCAATCGTCAGTCGTAACAAATCCTTTTGTACGTCATAACCACCACTTTATCAAAAACTAAACATTATTTGTTGTTAAAATAAACGAATTATGAACACAACAATGTTTCAATGATTCATGTACATTGACTTGCTTAATTTTGTTGATTCAAAACTTTATATCAACATGAATAAAATATGTAAACAAATAACTTGATTAATTTGTTAATCATAAAAATATAATTTTGTATAATTATAACTAAATAATCGAACAAATAAAACTACCTTTTATTAAACACAGCATGTAATCTAACCAAACCTACAATAAATATTCTAAATGTGCTGTGCTTAATAATATCCGCTCTTCGACGTGCTCATCAGTTAAACATCCCATGTCTTCACTGAGAACACGCTCAAGCTCTGATACCAACTTCTCGGAAGGCACACAATTACCAACGACACATAACTTTTCCGCGGCCAACAGGGTAAGACCCGGATAGACAACGCGACATTTATCCCAAAATTTCAGGGGGTCTTCCTTCGGACCAATCATCTTTGATCCGAGGTAAATAGCAACCTCGTCCATCTGATCATGCGCACGCTCGGACGCATCATTCTCCACCAGCATTGCCATTCTTTCGAAGAAACTTAACGGCGTGGAGGATTCTACGACCCGTGTTTGAGCGCGATCAGTCGAACTTTGGCAACAATTCACCTGCTCCCGCAAATCAGTTAGATGTTGATCAATACTAAATTTATCGAAACATTTACTTTTGAATCGCGGGTCTAAAAGCGTCGCAGTCGATAAATGACCCTTGCTAATGTCTGTATCTTTTCTCAATAATAAATTTGAAAGCAACGTTTTCACTAAAGTGATCGCGTGTGGCGTCTTTACGTCAGTACTCAACCTAGCCAACTCCCTTTCAAGGTAACTTATCAGAGGAATTACCATACTCCCGGTGACCGACGAGTCATCGGAAATAATATTGAATGCTTCCTCAAAGGGAGCCAAGGCGAGCACTACTTCCGCGAGAATATCTTGATCATGACCATAAATCATTTTGGGAGCCGAACAATTAATAGGTTCATGTATTATTTGCGCCAAATACGGGCAAAGCTCTAAAAATGTACGTATCATGCATAATTTCGAATTCCACCCTGTTCCAACTTCATTGACAAGGATTTTTACTTGGTCAGTTGCTACATTCGCAGCGATTTGCGCAGCTTTTAGCATATAATTAAATGTGGCTGAATGATGCGAAAAAGTTACAAGGGCTCGGACATTTCGGATAATCGAAGCTAAATACGAGTTAGCGTTATCGATAAGAGCGGATTGTACAATCATATTGAGTACGTGGGCAAAACAATGAATGTGCTTGTCAGGCCCAAATGCGTCTCTGATGGCTTCTTTCATATTAGAAGACGAATCAGTGCACACACCGACTATTTTAGAAATCGGTATGTGGAACGAATTCATGGCTTCTTTTAGCGCACAAGAAATATTTTCGGTGGTATAGTTTATGTCGAGGTGAGTAATGGCCAGATTGAACGCTTGCATTTTCTGCAAGTTATCTGCGAAATATAAATGCATGTATTAATACTGAATAATCTTACAATTTATCTATATTTATACACACAAAAAATGTCCCAAGGACTTCATGAAGAGTTACGATAATGAAAAGAGGGGCGGGAGACGCATCTACTGGGTTAAAAATCGTCTTTTAATAGGCTTGTCGGGTACGGTGTGCCGTTGATTGCGTAAATGATGCAATTGTATTAAAAATAACAAATAGATTTATTATCATACAAATAATAGTATGAATAAGTAACACAATAGAAAAGCGAAAGGAACAGCAATGTTGCACGTTCGATACCGGAAAACTAAAACTAAGACCCCGAAGGAAAGGGAGATAAAGACCTCCCGGTTGCATTAGAGAAAGAACGATAGTGAAAGTAAGACAGAGAAAGAGCGCTAGGGTCGAAGAGAAAATATATACATGCGCTTGGAATTCATGGCAAGATTGGGAACAGATGTGTAGGATTAAAAGATTGGCAGAGTTGAAATTGTGAAAGTAGACAATGGAAAAAACCTTGAAGCAATATAAAAATTGAAGCATGCTAAAGTGTTGCTATCACCGCCACAGGCTAAACAATTCAAGAATAATTACTGAAAATTTCATGCCGATGTTTAGAAAACTGTTAATTTTCTTCTGGAGCGATTTGACTGAATGACGACCGAATTTAGAAATAATTATATTCTCTCACGTCATTATTTTCATTCCATTCACATTTTTCATTCGAATTTTTATACGAAAAACGCACTTTAAATTTAAATCTGTATAAAACATGCAATTTTTTTTTTT
This sequence comes from Weissflogia rhopalogaster, assembly GCA_019419845.2. NCBI lineage: Eukaryota > Metazoa > Arthropoda > Insecta > Coleoptera > Staphylinidae > Weissflogia > Weissflogia rhopalogaster. The sequence continues at coordinate 6,985 of WSZQ02005671.1, read as the reverse complement.
TCAATCATGTTCAAGATAGTTTTATAAACTTTACAAAAACTTCTTAGAAGTTTCGATTCCGATCGAAATTAAGGACATTAGAAAATACTACTTAAGAATTTTGCATTAAATTATCATCAAAATTTTATAGTACCAGAGATATAAAATAGTGAAATTGAAAAGTTAAGTATTACGATTGAGGGCAAATAACACAATGCTAATAACTGGATATATAAGTAAATATGTCCGAATTAAGAAAGAAAAGGGATTCACATACTTCAAAGAATTCAGAATTCATCCAAGGGTTATTTGGAAATACCTAAGATATATTACTAAGTCTTATTGACTTACCATGAAAATGCGCCGACACTACTAAAAACCTCCTGTTGCTGACTATAGCTATATCCACCGCCAAAGATATAAATTCCTGCGCCTTCAGCTTCTCTCGCATCATCTCCTTCAATAATGCACCCTTCTCAGACACCATGGCTGATATCTATACAGAATAATAGTCGATTTATAAATTTGAATAAATCTTCAATTATGATATACTTACTGTGTTCCCTGAAGGAATTTTAAATTGTGGGGCCAACCCGCCTAGGAAGTTTTTCATTCCGGTGGTTTCCACAATGGAATGCGGAAGATTGCATAAACATAAAAATAATACTAGATCTGCAATCACTCGTTTGGTCTCTGCTCCATTGCCTGTAAAATAACAATTTGCAAATTTACAAACAATTAAAGTATATTCGTATTGATTATACATACTCGACCATAAATCCTCGTCTTCGTTGTCAATGCCTTTCAGAGTGCTCTGGTTCGATTCCTGTGACGAGTCTGTGGTAACGGTAGTCGAAGAAGGTCCTGCATCAGGGCCCCAAGAAGGACCTGCAAGGGGTGCCCAAGAAAGGCCTGAATCAGGGACCCAAGAAGTGTTTGCATCGGTGGACGAAGGAGGGCCTGCATCGGGACCCGAAGAAGAACCCGAAAAGGGGGCCCAAGAACGGTCTGTATCAGAAGCCCAAGAGCCTGCATCGGGAGCCGAAGCAGGGCCTTCAACGGAGGTCGAAGATGGATCTGCAGTGCCATAATCCGGTTCTTCCTTTACCGATAAGCTAGTCCTTCGTGGCTTGCCAGCCTTTGGTCTAGAAGTCTTTGGCGCAGAAGGCCATTCCTTATTGTGCTATTTTAGAAATAATTAATTACAAGTTGTTGAAAGTAGTATGTAACACTTTGTGTATTCGCAACTGTACACCATTGAAAATATTTGTATTCAGAAAATTCGAGGGCGCTGATGTCGTTGGAAATATTATATGGTGGGAATGTTTCTAATTTGACATACATATTTGTGGGGTTTGGTCGTGACGAACAAACGTTCATTGATCACGATATAAGAAATAGTTTGGGGATCCACCAAATTCGCGGTTTTACTTGACCCTTGTTGGTATCTCCACGTAAAATCGCGAACGACTCAGAATGACTACGTACGCGGGGTTGGGGTAGGAAAGCTATCTCCTCTTTTGCTAAGCGCACCAGAAGAAAAGGTTGCTTGTCTCCTTTGGAGAGAGAAGCGACCTCGGTTCTTGAACGTTTTGGGGAAATCCAGCTACCCAGCTGTGGGGCCGAAAACAATCGGAACCCTATACAGCTGTGTAGGACGAGACCCTTACAATTGCCACGGGAGTAGTTTTCTCTGGACATGTGCAGGGCAATAAAAAGAGGTAGAAAAGTAGAGAAAAGAGCAAAAGTAGAGTAAAGAAAACATGTGTTTACTCGCCGGAATAAATATTTGAAATATAAATTAAGAATAAAATTTTCCTATTTGCATTTTTATGCTGCATATTTATTTAATTTCATTTCATGCGCCCATGACCTAGAAACAGAGTGGTTTAGATGAAACCCGATTTGTGCGATCCGCAATATTTGATCAGAGACGTGTTTTGAAATTGTTATAAACAATTTTGTTTTTTTGTATTCATGTCATAATTTCTTTTTGTCTAATAGGTCTAGGTGTCAACTTTGTTTATAGTATTGTGCGTACGCTGCGCTGCGCGACATGCGAAATTTGACATATAAAAAACGAAAAACAAAATTTGAAACTCTTCCCAGGTGGAATGAAAGTTGTTAGTGAAATCGTCGCCGTTATTAGACCCAATTTTCCTGAGTTATAATATCAGTTCTATCTTCTTCTTATCAATAGTGTTAGCCTCTAATATGACTAATTACATTGAAAAAGAATTGAATAGAGCTAATGACTATAGCAGTCGATGCTCGGTAAAATCAAACAAAAAAAATATATCAGTTTTAAGTAGTGAAATAAAAAACTGTTCCAAGAGTTTGAAGATATTTTAACGCTGAATTAATTGGTGGATGATTTGAAATTCTAGTAATACGGAATATATGAAAAATTAAACACCTAAACTCAACATTTTCTGGAAAAGACCTGCTTTATACGATGTATATCTCAAAAATTACGCAACATTTGGGCATAAATGGGTATATCAAAACAAACCTTATTTAATGAGAAATCGATCCGTACAAGAATAGGCATTTTATAACATGAAGATTAGAAAATATCTTAGAACAAAGTTTGAATTTCACGTTTTAGTTCTGCATTTTACCGCTACGTGGTACCGGTCGCGTAGGGTCCTCTTACTTTGTGTTAGAATTATGCAAATAAAGATCTTTATATTATGTTCCAAAATAAAACATAAAAAAATTCAAAAACTGCGTTTAAATTAAAGATTAGTAAACTCCGAAAGTTATTCGTGCACCAATTCAATACAGGAGTCGTACTTCTCTATTCGTTCATATTGTGAAAGCGCCGCGCCGATCGTGTCAAGAACTAGCGGCATAAGCATAGGATATAACCTAACATATACAGCCCAGTAGATATGTATGGTTTTGTACATTAATTTATTAATTATATTATTAGTTACAGAAGTGCCTATTATGTAAAACATTATCAAAACCATAAACCTAACAGTAGTAGTATTGAAATAAATAAAATTACTTACAATATCAGCGTGCAGATGCTGTAGATGAGCTTTCACGTTCGTGGTATTACCGCAGGTACGAATCACCTTTCCACACAATGTACATCTTGCTGCACCCTCTCCCCTTACAAAGTACCGCCATACCGGTGATGGAGCCATTGAGGAACTCGCAGAACACAAACACAGGACGAAACACGAAAATTTACTTGTTGGCCGAGCGATGGTGTGACGATGATATTCTCAACACCACAGTTGGATGAAGACTAAATGCTAGTGGGTGGTTGTTAACATTCACATCCATTCGAATTCGGGTGCTTCATTTTCTTCCCTTCAAGGGCTGGCTTAACTGTCGATGCAGAACAGCAGAATATACGAGTATTTTCGTTTCGTGCATTTACCAATGTTGACATTCGACCGTACCGAGACGATTAATCGACTACATTCGCTCACCGTATATAATCGGAAACGATCGATTACGATAAATGTGTTCGTATATACTTCAGAATAACAATGGAAATGCGGCGACGATTTGGAACTGAGGGGGCGCTCACATCGACGCGTAATTCCCCTACTGATGTTTCATTTTTACCGAATTTTCACTTTTGTTCCAGTCTCGTTTTTAATAATTTAGTTTTTTTGCAATATGATTTACATTGCACTACTCAAATTTTCACAAAAATACAATTTAATTTGATTAAACAATCACCTTTCATTCTATGATTTTCTATGACTTTTAAAAATAAGTTTTAAACAAAAATATTTAGATAACTGTTGATTGT
>WSZQ02005560.1:49366-93854 GCA_019419845.2 Weissflogia rhopalogaster | reverse complement strand
TTAGGTTAGGTTAGGTTAGGTTAGGTTAGGTTAGGTTAGGTTAGGTTAGGTTAGGTTAGGTTAAGTTATGTTAGGTTAAGTTATGTTAAAATTTAAAATCATAAATTCAAGCAAAATTAAATAAAATTATTCACCGAATATACCTAAGGTAATTTAATTCCGTAATACCTGCTTGAAATTTGATTAAAATAAACTTTAATTCAAGGTTATGCAATTAGCAATATATTTCGCTTCATAAAAACGAAACGAATGAAGTGCGAACGAGAAAAACACCAGGAAACTCTGGCCCAAGGTTCTCTCGCAGCAGGTCGTGCGACTGGCTCCCTCGTGGGGCGGCAGGATGACGAAAGGAAGGGCGAAGGCGGCAGATAAAGCTAAACGCAGAGGCGCGCAAGACCCAAATATTTGTAATACGTTCGAATTTACATTAGCAACGGCACGCTCCAGTGGCCCCGCAATCCCATCGCTTCCTGATCGCCGCTGGAAGGCGGCACGGGAGCGGCAAAAATTAACATTCAACTTGAGCGCGGGCGCGCGGATGAAACTGGGAATCGGAATTTTCCCCAAAGGTTTAACTTGGCTGAAAATAGAAAGTCGAAACTCGAAGCATTAAGAACGGTAAGGTGCGAGAGAAAATAAGGAGTAAAGGATGAATTTACACGTTTCAGTTGGCTGTAATAATGATAATTATTGATAAAGGCGTGAAATTTAATAAGGTCTATTGATTTTTCCATGTTTAATATTCAATTTTCTTGTGATATTTGATGTTTACCGAGTTTCGTCATGTTTTCTTCATATTTCGCGTTGTAAAATAACAGTTTCCCCTTAACTTTTTTTTTATTTTTTATGAAAAAACACTTTTTATGTATACATATTTATTAATGTTCTTGGATATTTGGTATATAGGGAAGAGAACAGAGCGATTCGAAGGAGCGCTGGGGCCGTAAAAGTAGTAGAGCATTTCATAAAAAATGAAATTCGCAAATCCGTAACCTGGAGGCGCGTTTGTGCGTTGCCGAGATAAGCAGATGAAGACACTACGCAAATCTTTTGCATCAAGCACACGTTCACGCCGCGCGCCGCCTCCTACCGACTTTCCATTATCCTGAGAAAACGCTTCTATGGAGCTTCCATGCTCGAGTAAAGCTTGGAATGGAATTCAAAAGATCGTTAAAGTAGTTCAAATTTTGGCTTAGTTTACGTCGTTTACGTGTTTAGAGGCTGTTAATGTTGTCAACGATGGCAGGAGAAAATTGTCATAGTCAGTTTAATAGGATCATAGTCGTTCATTGAAATATATTAGGATTTTCGTAATATAAGAATTTTGTCTGATTTGTCCACGTGTTTATTAAAATTCCTGTTCATATAAAAAATTAAGGTCGTTTTCATTGCCAACAATTTCATTATGAGACTTCCGCATTTCGGAGCACTTCAGTTTAATGATTTATATAAAGTTTAGAGCTCAGTTTCGCACCAACATTTATAAGAGGTTTAAGAGGATCTAACTCCGACGATACCATATAACGGGCAAATGGTAGAACTAAAACTTTCATCCTTTATAATATTGCTTCTAATCAACTAAACGAAAACGAGATGCAGGAATTTGTAGCAAAAATTTCAATCTGAATCACACAGTGCATGATAACGGGAAGTAAAAAAAATAATTGATAACTTTGGCACTAGTCGTTTTTCAGAAACCTCGATTTTTTTGCACGGTTCATTTTTCAATGATTCCACTATTTTTGAGCTTCATATAATATTCTAAAAAAACTACATTTAACGGAGAATTACAATATATTCTTTATGGGAATAACTAAATTTTCATTTGCATGTTTTCTACAGTCCAGCATGATCTATTTTCTATTTCTTAACACCAAAGAATTTGTCTTTTAATTTGCCACAAACGGTGTTTCTTTTGAGAAATACATTCGGTGCAATAATTAGCACTTTCCAAAGTAATTCCCCATTTAAAAAGTTGTGCTAGCCCAATTATTTTGTTGTGCTAGGATCCCAGCGGGCTTAACCTAAGTGTCATTATATATGTCCATGATTCGGCGAGTGCTCGGAACTCAGAATTGCGTATTTGATGTTTTGTCAGAGTTGCGACGCACGTTTGGTATGCAGGTTCAAATTGAAACGAGCAGAGCGTGGGGCATATCATGAAAAACTCGGTAATATTAACCAAAATTCACAACCAAAAAATGTATTGAAAGCTGCACTAATTAAAATCATGTACCCAAACAAAAGACAAACTCATTGCCCCAAATCCAATTTTGCTAATATAACAGGATAATACATCACATTATCACAAATTAATTAAAATAGCCAGATATAAAACAAAGAAACAATGAAACTAGATCCCATGTAAATAATATAACTCTGCTTGTCTAATTACGAATGCAATATGATGAAACAAAGCATCCGACGGTTAGTTATAGCATTCGGTAGTGGATTCGGGCATTCTGAAAATTTGCACAATTGACTGCAATGGGCAACGGGTAACATGAGCCGGGGCAGTAAATAGCAACAAAAGTGGGAAATTAAGCAAACGCCTTGCGGCTCGCGTTTCGCGAATCGAAAGCAGCACACACAGCACATCGTTATTCTCGGCGAGCGCAATGCTTTATTAGCATCGTATAAACATTTAATTTATTTAAATTAATTTAAAGCATTTTAATGCACCTCGTACGGCGGTGGTGGTGGCGGCAAATTGGCGTCGTAAATCTTCGCGCGGCGTGTGTTCGCGCGTCGCTCGCAGCTGTCTAGAAGAGTGGTGTTTATTTAGACTCGTGCTTGCCAACTTACTAGGAGCTTGCCTCCCCTCAAGGGGACGAGAACTTGGCGAACATATTCATTTCAACATTTATACGTATTTTGTACACGCGTAGATGCGTTTTGTTATTTAAATTGTGTGCAAACTGGGGATAACATATGTTGCTCAAAATTGAAATAGTTCCTAGTTTCTCTTAATGCGAAAAAGCCCGATAGTAGAGAGATATTCATAGTCATTCACGAGAAATTTTTAAAGTTCTAAATACTGATAGATATGGCAATGGGTCCGAGAAATATTTTTGAGACGGATATAATTGCAAATCAGACTATAGTCTTACATTTTCCAATATGCCTACACTGTCTCTGTAGCATGTGCAGATTTTCATAGACCATCGAAACGGATTAATAATATTTCCCTTAATCATTCGAACATGATCGCAAGTTTTGTCTTACAATTAGTATGAATAAAAATAGCTGGATTATCACAGGAATATCAACAACAATGAAATAATGTCAAGAAAATTAACAAATCTCTTTTCCATCCAGATGTTTCAAAGCTGTGCTTCGTTCTTCAAAATGGATAATTAAGCCATGATCCTTTCTTCGGACCGGATCATCAATATCATCCATTTGATCATCCGTTTGATAAAAAAGCTTGATTTTCATAGGAATATCAACTGGAATAAAATTTTCCCTAGATAATTAGTCAAATTCATTCCTACCTTGATCTTTCTTTACTATGTACTGTTCTTCGAAACGTAGCATCAGGTTCTTTATTGTCATGGAATATCACCAACATCTTTTCTACCTAGTCCTTTCAAAACAATGAATAGTTGCTCAAAAGGGATTATCAATAATTTCCTTGGATCTTCGAATCGGATTCCCTAGACATTTTAATCTATATCAGTTATAGCTGGGCTTTTGCAGGAATATCAACAATAATGAAATCGTTCAAAATAATTAATTAATTTATATTTATTATATCTTATATGAAAGTTTATATAAAAATAGAGAATATTTGATAGTTTGATAGTTAGATACTGATATATCTAATTGACAAATGAAACAACTCCGAAAAAAAACGCTTTACTTTAGATAACTTTACATACACTGATTAATTTTCTAGCTGAATTACAAGAACTCAAATCGTGCAATCTGCTGAAATGTTCAAATATACGCTTGATACGTCCTCAAGTCTCACTTTAGAAACCTCCCTTTGAGGCACTAATAAAAATCAGACTGGCCTGTAATTTGGATTCGAGTATCATCTTCTCTGGTCTCGCCCTCGGGCACTTAAAATGCCATAGCCAGAGTCTACCGCTGCCGCCATTTCGTTTCTTATTCTCTTCTTTTCCGTTTCCTCAGATTCCCTGCGCCTTCTTTGTTCCCACTTAACGCTTCCGAAATTGCCGCTTCTTTGCGCTATTCGAACACAGTTGTAACCGCTTCTCGTTCGGCGACTTTCTGACCATTTGTGGCTTTTGCAACCACCGCAAATAATATAATTCAATGCATAAGGATGGCGCGGAATTACTGTATTACGGGCGTCGTGAAGTTTGCACTTTGCTAAGACTCTTAGTTCCTCGGAATACGAGCTGAGGGTGGCAGTAAGGTGTTCGTTAGGTTGCGACTCTTTCTTTGAGCGGAGATATACTATGGGTTTCTGGTGCTGGGGAAAGAGGTGCTGAGGGTAAGGAGTGGAAAGGGAAGGAGGATATCTTTAAGACCGTAGTGACGCTACATCGTGTTCGGCATTTATCTCAAAGCGAGCGCCTCCAAATGAGATCCTTGGGGATGCACTAGTTGGGCAGGCGAAGCGCGGGGAAGTCGTATAATGTTGAATTTAGAGGTACGTCCCTTTCTTCACACCTCACTTAGTCTTAATTATTGGGGGTTATATGGTCATAGTCTAGGCAAACAACTAGATTTTTATTCTTCAAATGTTGTTTAAGTGGTTTAGTTTGTACAGCATTTTAATATTCAGAAAGTTGATTATTTATCAAAAGAAATGTTTATCATTATCTCTGGAATTTAAAATGTTATCTATAACCATTTGTGGGATTTATCTTCACTTTTTACTCATTAAAAATGTTGACTGGAAATATGCTTTGAGAACATCGTAGAACATGTTCATTAAATTAAAGTAAATTGGCCATTAATAGATTCCCATAACCAGATTTCATCAATTTCAGAAGAATAGAAGATACTACGTAAAGGACTTTCTAGGACAAGACTTGAGTATTCATATTATTGTCCTGTGAAGTACATTAAATATCAATTTCACTCATGAATTTTGTGATTCAAATAAACACCTTCTATTGGTCCGTTCTATTTTGATTCTATTAAGATTCAAGGTATTTTTATTTGAAAAATAATTACCCAAATTTAGGTTACAAGGAAAGTTTGCTTTCAAAAATTACTATAATTATTAAAAGATACTATATCTTGTTGCCCTAACCCTAAACTCATTTAAAACCCTCTCCAAAAACCTACAACAAACCATATATTGATTAATATCACCGCGGTATAATAATATAACGTAGTATATCCCAGTTCCCCATAAATTACATAAAATCCACGAACGTAAGTGTATGTCCCTCGAAGGTATAATCAGACAGACCACCCGCCGTGTACATGCTCCCGTGTGGAGGCGGCTTGAAGACAGAGGTCACGAAATAGCTGCCATGTGATAGTGGCGTACGCGGCGGGAAATAGCGGTGGAGGAAGCGGCGCATGTGGTGGTTAGTGCAGCTTCCCAGCTTGCGGCGGCCGCAGCAGCACTCGTAAATCTTTTTAATGCACCACCACCGCACCACCGCCGGCCGATTTTCCATTTTACCAGAACCTAAGGAGACGCTTGTTTGCTCTAACAAGATATTTGAAAACTCCCACCACCATTTACTAAAGCCATCCTTCTCGAACACCATACAAATATCCTTTACTATCGTTTAAACTTAGCTGCGTGGATCTACGCGAAAGTTTTGCACATTTGTTTGAAAAATCGCAGTAATTTTTAATAAAGTTGAAATGGTTAGAAGGCATTTTGGAAACGCGCTGTAAACATGTGCAATTCTGAGAGACTGGTTATTATCAACCGCAGTTGGGAGTTATTTTAATTAGTGCAATTTATGTTATGAAACACGGAACGCAAGGGGGCAGAAAACCGCTCTCGGTGTGTGGTGGTGGAAACGGGCACAAATTGAACTGTAGTGCAGAACCACCTGATATGGCATAGCGATACCGACGCGTAGATATTTTCCATGCTGATCGAATTATTCGGTCGCTATGCGGGGGATAATTTATTTAAAACTGCTCGCTCGTACGCCGCGGGCCGATTAAATGCGACGCAGGTTTGGAAATTAGTTTATTCTATTGTTGGTTTCGCCATCGAGTGGCAGTTTCACCATTCCAGCCCTTGCTTTATTTATTTTAATCTAGCATAATGTGTGCCAAATATGATGTCAACGTCTCTTTCATTATTTGTTTTATGCTTTTATTACTTAATTAAATTTTATCTGTCAAATCTTGGTCAGTTTTTTATTTACACATTGATAATTACAATATTTCAAAATTGAATTCAATGAAACGTTGATAATTTTCGTGCAGACGTACTGAACGGATCTGAATTTTTACCATAAACGTCAATGCGCTGTCAGTGAATATTCGCGGACCTCGGACCGTACATACCACCCCTGTATAACTAACTGTAGCTGAATCGTCAAGGGTTTCAGTCCTCTTCGTTCACTAAATACATTTCACATATATTTTGATGAATGTATGACTTCAAAGACGTGGTTTACTTAGTTTAGTGCTTTTGACCTAATCCTGTAAAATGTCTGACAAAAGGCTATACACGAAAAACACTTCAAACTAGGATCGAATAAGAATCTTTCAAATTATATCCACAAATTTATGGTAAATAAATTGACATTTAAACTTCTTAATCTGCTATATAACTCTCCCTATAACTTTCCAATAAATATGTATCATTGTTAACCTATATTAAAACAGTAAATATAAATTTCACATAAAATAACCATTAAAATATCATACATTAAATGTATTTTGTTAAAAGAACGCTTAATATAACCAAAATTATGGTTATGTAGCGTATGAAGGTTTACGATAATGTTTTCGGCGATTTTGCGCGTCTAATTGGTTGCGCAAATGTTTGCGCAGGGTCATTAAATTCGTTTTTCAAAGAGTTTGATCATTAAAAGCCGATTCCGCGAAGCGCACCGGCAGTGGCGATTTACTGTCGAGGTTTACGGGGCTTTTGGGGGCGATGTGCCCGAGGTAGCTGAATATTAGCAACATTTTTCGCGAAAATACGCCCGATAATTGGCGTTCGTATGCGGGTCGCTGAGTGCTCACTGTATTTCGGTCACACACAATGAAATTACGCACGAAGCAAACCACTGTCGTCCAGTGCCGGATGCCGGGGGTGGCACAGATCGCCCGTAAGTGCTTCTTTTCGAAAATAAAACCAGTAAATTGTGGTATTTGTCCTAAACAATTGTATTTGTGATAATATCGTTTCCTTGATATAATTTACTAAAATACTAAATTTTATTTTTGATGAAATAATAAAGTCACAGAAAAAATATTATTATTTCATATGCAAGTATATTTTGTTTGATTATATGTATTATGTTGATTCAGGTCGAATGTAATAAAAGGAAAAGAAGTGTTTTTTTGTGGAATATGATTAAAATATTCCTTCGATTTGTCGAGTGCTTCTAGTCTTTTTGTAGATCTTGTTATTTGTTCGTCTAATCAACACTAGTTTTCGCAACCGCTGAGATCATCGAGGCCCCATAGAAAACACATTTCGCCTGAGCATACATCAATCCGGTACTAACTTTTTGCGTTCCACCGCCCCCCCCCCCAAAAAAAACGAGGGCGAGCGTTTTGGTGGGCCATCTCAATAAAAACGCGCGCACTGTGCTCGAGAACTGGTGCTGCTGACACAGTGTTGCCGGTGTTGCCAAAACCACCCCCGTGCAGCCGCCACAGCCGGAACACATGTTTCCATCGCACGGGAGGGCGCCATCCTGCGTGTATAACATATTGCCGCGGCGAGATATCGACACGAGCCGTAACTGAATAAATAAACTGAAGCCGCCGCCGCACCTATGCCATCCGCGTAAGGAGGCCGCCACCCGCAAACAGCCGCAATGTGTCGCTATCAAACCGCCCGCCATAAAAATATCCACTTATGGTTATAAAACATCCGCAGCCATTCATACTCATGCCCAATCTTCATACGTGTCGCTGCTTACTGCGCCCGTTTTTACTGGGGTTAGGTTGTTCGACATGTAAGCGGTACTAAAGCAGGAAGTATGAACCTAATTTAATATATAGGAAATATTGCACCAAATATGCCGAGGAATCGTTTATGTTATTAACACAGGGAAATATTTGTACTTCCCTTTTACTTTGTAAGTTAATTGATTTTATACTTGTTTATTTATTTTATTTACTTTAATTATGCCATAGTGACAATTTTGAGCTGAAGCTAAGGCCCCGCTTCTGAGCTAACAAGTTCGAGAGCTGACAAGTTGTGCAAAGCTGTTCGGTCTGTGCACGTAGACCCGGGCATGCATACACTCAGCCAGAAAGAAACAGTGAGTGAGAGAGAGAGAGAGAGGAAGCGGAAAATTACAACAGGGTGCGTCCTAATATAAGGGAATGCGTTCTGTGAGGGCTAGAACAGCCTCACTTTCCAGAAATGGATGAATTCCGAGGGCGAGAATACCTTCCCAATGCCGGTGCAGATGAAGTAAGATGTTGCTGAGAAAGTGATGGTACCACGAAAAGATGAATATGGATGGAACCCACCGGTTACAAGGTTTATGTTTTTCGCCATAATACATTCGCTCTCGTAGCGAGCAACCGCGCACGTTTTGCAATTTTCAAGGAATTCTTTTGCTCAAGATTTTTCATACTAAATATGAAGCTATGAAGATGGAACAAACATCAAAATGCTCCCCAATTCTTCTACTTCCTCATGGTAGCAAACTTATTTTAATCCCATTACGACAAAACTCTTTTATACTGCTTTTAAAATGAGTTGTTTTATGAAAATTTGAATCTGAACTTCAATAGGGGTTTTTCATCCTTATCCGTCAATCGAACAGTATGCCACATACATCAATTTATTCCCCTTTTTATGTACTTTAACATGGTATTAATATTTTTCTAATCAATTTCTAAAAATTGATGTATGCGAGTTGTCGGCCGTAGTTGTCGGCCAATAATCTTCCGATAATCCGAAGGTCAAGTACAGAATATGGACCCTGTGCATTCATCGCGTTACACCTTCACCTATCACAGAGTTCCCAACTCACATCAGTACACTTCCTCCTTTCCCTTCGATCGCAATAACACCACTATCGGACTGAAGCAACTTCATATTATGGTAATAATGTAAACATTATGAACATAACAAACTTTTATAATTAAATTGATTCTTCCAATGTCTAAAAAATATGATTATTGATAATAAAACTCATTATTAGTAAATTTGCATAGAAGAAAAAAAATGCATTAACGAAAAATCTGGATAAAAAAGAAATGCCATGTAAATTTTCCGTTCCTAAAAATTCGAAAAATTCTATCCGCCAAATCCACCATTTTGAATTTGTTAACATGCGTGCATGCAGAAGTGTAACGAAGCAATCAATCTGTGTCAAACGCAGGAAAAACCAAATTTTCATACGCCGGCAGATATTTTCAATAAGGGGATTTGCATCAGATTACCATAGATAGGGTTATCCACTTGGGCAGATGGGTCCTCTCTTATCCACGTAAGAACTCTAAGCAGTCGACCGCCTTTTTACGCCTTTTTGACCGCCGCCACCATGTTCAACGCCTCCCAAGCGCAAGGAAAACACACACAGTGGGCGGCTAGAAATAGCGCAAGCGGATATTAAAGATTTCAAATTATATTATCAAAAAATGAAAACGGGCGGGCGAAAAAAACTTAATCTCATCATATCCAAACTCATAAAATCCACATATTAAAATCGTATATTTCAGATTATGCTCAAAGGCATAACCTTCCATTTCCGGAAGCAGTGAAGCCCTGCCTATCCTCTCAAGCGAAAGGCAAACGCTTTGACTGAAACTAGTCGGAATTAAGACACTAACTATGCGCCGACCCCTGAGACACAATGCCATTGTCCAGGAACTTAAATTCACCTTTCCTGGGGAATGCCAATTGAAGCGCGGTGGAAAGCTGACCTAACCACAGAATGCTCTCGCTTGCTATTCAAGCCGCCACCGCCCGAGATTGTGGAATAGTTTTGTTAGGTTAGGGATATATATTTAAATGAATCTATTGGAATGGCGTCGGCGGTGGTGGATTGCGTATGTGCTTACATGGGTGTTACGAGTGTGGGAATGGGAATACGCGACGGTTGGTGGTGAGTATTGCACCACCATCGTACTGTTACCGGTCGCCATTCCCCCGGTGCAGCCGGCCGACGGTCCACGCCGCCGTCCCCACACCGGGGCCCCATGCCCGAAAATCCATTGTAGCCGGTTTTAGCATTGTGCGCTTGGTTGGCCGCTTCCGCGCGCTCAACGAAACAAACTTTATTGAAATTTTAATGAACATACAAAAGGTGGCCGCCACCGCTCGCCGCGCCACCGTTCGCCGCTTCCATTGTTCAACAATTTCAATTTGAGGCAATTTATTTATACGTGCGGACACATCCCTAAAACCATTCCTATGCTTTCGCATATAGTACGTTTATAGGAATTCCATTAGGGGAATATTTAATTAACAAATGTTAGAGATATACGAATTTAATTATAATTTAATTTAAAAAAAAAACGGTTAGGTTAGAATTTGAGGTCTTTATGTCATTTGTTTCTCTCGAACGAATAATTTTGCATTTAAGAGCGAAAATCAAGTATGTTACATTATTTTTCTTTATATTCCAATGAATGGTGTGAAGAGTTGCCTTGGTGTGTCTTTTTACAATGTTCCAGAACAGTTCATGGAGGAGCATAACATGGAGATGAATAAATGCTTAAGTGTGTGCGCATTTTAGTATTAACAAGTCAAATTTTGATCTGAGAGCGAGTGCATTTTGGGTCTGCACAGGTTCGCGTTATTAGCCAATTTCCAATTAATGAATTGAATTATGCTGGTGCGACATTTTTAAATTGCTCAAGAGCTGTTCCTGGAGGGGCAATACATCGAGGTGAATGATCAGAGAACAGTTCCGAAGGCTTCCAAGTTTACGTCGAATATAACTGCTGCTGACTCTGCAACTGTGCTGAGGCGCTAAGTCTAATCATATTTTGCATTTCCCAACATTATAGGATAAACTTGAAAATCCAAAATTTTTAAATACAAATTAGATAGATCTGAAGAATAATAAGAAAACTCCACTCAAATAGAGAAACTATTGATGAGTTATCACAAATAAAATTAAACAATCTTTATAGGTAACTATTCTATGAAACGTTAATAGTACAATATTAGCCTAGTTAGTGTGTACATTACAGATTCATAAACTTTAACGCCACGAGGCATGTTGTATAATCCTCGATAAGCATCCGCTGTAAACGCGTAAACCGATAAGTTTAAATCGCCTTTGATTGCGAAGTATCAAACGCCGACCTATAACTTATTCACGGCATAAACCCTCAATATAGGCGCATGCTGGCGCTATTTTTCCAGAACTTTGGATGCAAATCCATTAAACCTAACGTCAGATGCACACGTCGGCGTCGCGCTCAGATCGCGTAGATATCACGTCGAATTGCGCTCATAAAACATTTCGCCCAACTGCAATTTACATACAAATAACTTTATCAGCTTGTTTAATAAGTTTAATCACATTGTGATCCCCATGTGCACACAAACTTAAATCGTATGTCTATACATTATTTGCATTATTTAGCATTAATTTACACTCTGTCTGAAATAGTATAATTATTTCTATCAGAATGTCAAAAAAATAATTTATGAATATTTAAAATTAATTAACTCGTTTCTATTGACAATTAGCCGGTTGGTAGGAAAATAATTAATTAATTTTCGATTTCATTCGGAGTGTTTGGTTATAACTCATTTTGTGACCCACTTTGCCTTTGATAGAAAATGAATAATTAAAACAAATAAATGTTGGATAAGTTCAGGAAGTGTTAGAGTATTAATTGGTCGGTTTAGATTTTGTTTGATTGCGTTAAGGTTAACCAGGCAATGCATTGCAGTGCATGGGAAACTGGCTGCTGCTGGTTTGAGAACAGATTGGACAAACAGAAATTTAATTATAACTAAACATTTTACTGCTGGTTGGTATAATGGAATGTGTGTGCATTGTTAATTGATTATCGCACAACTAATGAACGCCTTAGAATATTAATTTGCAACTTTATAGATTAAAATAACGTGTCTTTGTTCTCACCCGGAAGTTAATACTACGTTGCCCTGACAACAAACATGTGTAAAGGTGTGACTTCGAACCATTAATTCGATGTAAAAATATCTGTGTCAGTCAGTAGGTGTGGTCTCGAAAGAATGACTAGTTCAGTTCTACTGTATGCTGCTCGATATTCGATGTAGCCAGAACTCCGTCGAGGTGAGTTGGTGCGGCCTCGAAGGTTTATCTAATAGTTGACGAGTTCGCAGATGAAAAAGATGAGCTTGCACACCTGACTTAACTATAAGTTTCGAGGGTTTACCTGAAGCTTGACGAGTACGTTAAAATATTAGCTGGTAGCCCAAATTTTACGTACCCAGATAAGAAGTTTCTTTGAAACCTTAAATCGTTATGAAATCTTTGTGAACTGTAGGTAAACTCGTAAAGGTATGTATGGCCCCGATGGATAAACTTAATAAATGAGTAAATGTAACCTCAAATGAATCTCTAGCTCACTTTTACTACATAGTAATCAATACTGAATTATGTGGTTTCCAAACATTCCAAACATTAACTGGTGTTAATTTTAGCCAATACTATAGGAGGTGTGGACGTCAGTAGGTGTGGCTTCGAAGGTTACCTAATGATTAATAAATATGAAGACTAGAAAGATTAGCTAATTCACCCACTTTACTTTCTCAGATAAAATATGTCTTTGCAAATTTAAATCGGTGGACTTGGAATTGAAGGTGAAGCCATAATGGTAGGTGTTGCCTCGAAAAATATCCTAAGTAAATGAGTAAATGCATCATCTGCATCTGTGGGTGTATGTACGTGTGGTCTCGAAGGTTTAACTCATCGTTGACGAGTACGTAGCCGGCAAAGATTAGGTTGTGGTACCAATTTTACGCATTCAGATAAGATGTTTCTTCGAGAGCTTAAATCGGTATAATGGGTTGGAACTGAAGGTGAACTTATAAAGATAGGTGTGGCTTCGAAGGATAACCTAAGTAAATGGGTAAATGTGATCTCGTAGGATTCACTACTCGTGAAGAATAAGGTATATATTATAAATCAACCTTTATTGGCATATCTTCTTATCTACCTCGGAGGTATTATTTTGAAGGATAGGCTCTAAGTAAAGTAATAAATGACCTTGTCCTTGATGAATTCCATATGGTAATACGCTACGCTTGCAATCAGCATTTTAGATACTTCTCGTACCGCTCTCCAAAAACCCTCCACCTTCTTATTTGTAAGTACTTAATGTTTTAGCACTCATCCTAAAAATATAGTTTAATTTGCATTGTTACAAGTTAGAACTGTTTGTAAAGAAACTAAACAAGAAAACCAACACGGGCCCAAATAAAAATAAATATTCCACACCGAGGGAGTTAATTAAGTAAACAAGTGTTTCCTCGAAGGCATGAGCAACACGTGCAGATACAAAGCCACTAGTTGTTCACATTAAAAATGCATTTTCAAGCCCTCCTGCTGGAAACATATCAAAAATGAAAGGATGAATAAGTAAACACGGCCCGTTTTGTGCGCATTTTTCCACCGCATCACAATCGCCTGAATGTAACTCTACAAAAGCAGCATCTCAACATTCGCAGGAGTAAGACGAACGACGGCTAAATATATATCTAGTTCGTCGACGGATGCAAATGTCGCTAAATGTTTGCATATCAACGACGCTAGGGGAGGAAGGGAAACGCGTTTGATATGTTTGATCTACGCGAGCAGCCGGCAAATAAAAGACGCCTGATGTGAGCACTGGCGGCGTGGCCCGGCGGTAAAACGGAAGGTTTTTCATGCATGTTCAACAGCCGCTACTACTGCCACTGAGCCACCACCACCGTGCGTGATGAACCGTGCGTTTCATCGGTGAGCCGGGGGCGCGTCCTTCGTCGACACATTGCGCCGCAACTTCACAGCATTCCCGGCCAACTTTGCGCTCATGGCTGCTCATGAATAACTGAAGACCGGAAAGCGCACGTTAAAAGTTATAAAATGCGATAAATTATTACTACATGCGCTCGGAAAGGTCAAGTTAAAACGTGTCGCGCCAGAGCACGCTTCGTTGCGATATCGAAGCTGCGGGGGGTGGCAATACCAACGGTGGAAGGTCATACGTGTGTTCGACTTATGTTGAATTATGTTTTTACATGACATGATAGGTATTAATTTATATTTCTCAATTTATAGCTGACTATAAACACTTTTTACAAATGTCAATTTAGTTAAAGTTGGTTTTACGTTTTAGGTTTAGATTAAGATACTTGATGCTTAGACCCTTTTTAAGTATTTTATGGATTATATGTATGATGTACTTAGATTGTGTAATACTTGAAGTTAAGGAAATTAAGAACAGTTAAGGAAAATATTGCACATGTAATTTGTATTACTTTATGTAGGTTGCATAAATGTCAAAAGTAGGTACTTTTAAGAGCAGGTGCAAAACGAAGATTTCGAAGATAAAGAAATAATATATTGTTTCTTAATAGGAGAAGAAATAAGAAAAGAAATTAGGCCAGAATTGTAAAGTACTTGTATCCTTTTTGAAATTATATCTGAAACCACATAACCCATTTCTAACCTACTTCGAAATTTTCATTGAAAAAATGATTTATGTTAATAAGGGTAAACCGAAAACCCACGAAAATTGGACCACAGCAGGCAACAATAAGACATAATCAACAAATGTATAAATTATGCGTCGAAGAGCGGAGGTGGGAGCACCGCAGCTCGCATGAAAATAATATCGTTCAATTTTCCACACAGTGGTGAGACGGTGGCCACGTGTACATTATTAACGGTGGCGGTGGCATTGCGAGGCAATGGCAATGGCGACGAAGGTGGCAGTGGCGGCCTTGCTTCCGCCATATTTTCCACTCGACGCCATCGCCTTCCTGCCGCATGCCGCCCTCCTTCACAGAGCGCACATTCGACATCTCGCGCTGGTGGTGTTTCGCCACCGCCGCCGACGTTTACCGATGTTTTTTCTGCGTCTACGGGGCGTGATTTAAATGCAATAAAGTATGATTTAATTTATCGCACACTTGCCATAATCACAACTAAATTAAACGATAGTGCATTCAGTAGTCACGACATTTTCCATGTTTTAATGTTTGCACATTTTTAAACACCACAACATATTAGTTCTGCGCCATGATCGAGGGAGGCAAAAAAATAAAGGACAATTTTACACACGCGGTACATTTGTAAAACGTGTTTTGCACATTTCACAAATGTGTTTAGGGCGCAAACACGACCGGAAGGAATGATTTAAGGGTTGCACATTTTTCCATTTAATTCACGCTTTCGATTTAATTAAAAAGCAGGCGATATTTATGATCGATGTTCGATGTATTTTTTATTGTGTGTATTTCATCATTTTTTGTGAGTGAATTTTAAAATTGCATAAAGTATATATCCTGGAAATTCAAGGAAAAGGTAAATAGTATTATTATATTTCCGCAATACAGTAGTAGAGCAGGGGTCCGCAACCCATTTCAGATGTCAAGGCACTTTCAAAAGAGTTTTTTTTTGTGCGCGCTGTTCTTTCCAAAAACACGCAAATAGTGTAATAAAATTGTTTAGTCCGCATTGGGCTTGGGCGGTTTCGTGGGCTTCACAAATATGTTCGCAGGGCCGCGGGTTGCAACCTGGAGGGTACTTGAACAGTTGTTTTCTTTTCTTCCAATTGGGAACATTAAAATGTTTGAACATCGCAGGAAAGGAATTATCAAGCTAAAAGGAGGTGAAGTCTACTTCACTAATATTCATTTGTTCTTAGTTGAACAGGCTATTCTCTTTATAGAAGTGAACATGTTAAGCAGAGTATGATAGTTTTACTTTCAGACTCCAGGTGTCGCCCTGCACACTTTAGCTGTTTAAAACTCCACCCGAAATAGAGAAGGGAAAACAGCATACTGAGAAAATGCAATTGATATATCAGATTGTTAATCAAGGCGAATCGCTTTCAGTTAGCATGCAGATTGTAGATTTCCTCGTAATTCAATTTGTTTCTCCTCACATACGACGCACATACTCCGCCGCGGTGATGCCGTCGCACCACATGTCGTACACACCAAGGCCGGCTCGCCATTAAACTGTTTACGGTTAGTGTTATCTTGTACCTGATAACGAGATTACACCGAGCGGCGCGCGCATCGCAATTTGCATGCAACCAGCCACGCGCCGCTTGTACTCACACACGCACTCGTCCTATCCAAGCTAACCAACATACCCAAGGGTCGCAAACCGTCACAATCAAACGCCACCATCAAATAACACGTCGATCATTAACCGCAAGCAGGCCATAGACAAAACAATATGAGATAACATAAAACGCAAAGTGCGCGACGTCGACTCCACTTAAGTACGGCCCGTTGCATGGCTGCTACAAGCGCATCATTAAACTTTTACCGTAGCGCCGGTAATAATCGTTCTTAATACCCGGCGCATCCAGAACGTCGGGTTGGTTGAGGTTATGGGTGGCTAGATTATGTCGAACCGAATAAACTGATCCGGGAGCGCTGAACAACCCCATTCTAGCGCTGGCTATCCATGGGGCCGTCATCTTCAGTATACGAATAGGGGAGGAGGGGGCAAAAAGCGGAAGGGGAGCTTGGCGTCTCTTCTCTTGTGCACATCCCGGCATACGGGTATCTGGGTCGTCGGTTGCAAGACTCCCTTGAAAGACACCGTGTTCAGTGTGCAATGTGCTGAAACTTGAATGGATTCTATTGCAGCTTTGCAGTGGAGCGGTTGGTTGGCCGGAAAGAGGTTAGACGAAGTGGTTGCCTCCATGCCCGTCGCAGGGGAAATGTTATTCCTAGCCCTCCGGTGATGCTCAGTGCATTGAAAACGATCGAATGAGTGTAAAAACCATCTTATCGCTCTACGCCTGAGAGGAATTAAATTGAGTTTTATGTGAGTGCTGCCATCTTACATTGAACAGTATACAATCATCACTGTCAATGTGCAATATTCGATTTTTACACGTAGTTTGCTATGAATGAATGGTAATTACCTCGCTTTCCTTCAAGAATGTGTAGTATTTGCTGTGTTTCTCGACGACGCCTCTCTGTCTAGCGAGTTTGAGCATGCGTTTGGACAGCCGAGATAATCTGCGTTGATATTTCAAAATTAATATATTTTGGTCGCCATATTTGATGCGCAGCAGCTCGATTCTTGTAGCTAATGATCGAAGTTTAAGGAGAACAATTTCTAATTCTTTGTCACTTTGCTTGGTCACTGCCTTTATCATTGTGATAAAGAGGAACAGGAACAGAGAGAAATACGAAAAAATTTTAAATTGTCAAAACAGATTTTTGCATATTTCTGATAAATTCATTTCACCATGGTTTAGCTTGAGAGACCGTTCTCTGACAGAGTTCTTTTTAGCACTCCCCGGGTTTGATCTTATATACTAGAAATCCCTCCCCTGGAGTTGGTCTCTGCGGCTTCGAAGTTCGTCATCGTGGTGGATGACTTGCACCGCTATCGTCCCGTTTCCTCGAAGTGTTTACTCAGCTTTGGTCACCCCATGGAAAGTTTCGAATCGTCTAAAGACCTTCTGTTCGTTTGTTCGTTATATTAGAATACCGTCTTAACGTGAATGTAATTTTAGATAAGTATTCTAGATGTATCTTTATATCATATGTGATTACAGATGTGTTCTTTTACTTTCGCGACAGTATTTCAATGGCACAAAACATCTTTTTTGAGAATATTGGGAAAGTTATAGTGACATAATAGACTAATTGTCGTGACTTTCATTATAGAAAGCATATATTTCACGTGGTGCATGGTTCACGAGCAAAAGTGCGATGCACAGCGCGATTCCTCCTTTGGGCATGCCTAACGGAGCCTGAGTTGCGCTTGTCCCTCAGTAATGGCGCTAGCGCCATCTGTTGATATCGCTCCTAACATCATCTGTCATAAAAGTTTCCACAGAATACTTAACTGTACTAATTATAATTATGAATGGGTTTCCCCACAGATTCATATTACACATCCTGTGTCATCTTGACGTAATTTAACTTTAAATATAACTAATTATACATTAAACTTATTTAAGAGTGCTTTAAGACTACTTTCTGGTAAATTAAATCCCACTATCTTCTTCTTAGGAACTTTACTAGATAGTCTAAATTTTCGCTGTTTTGTAGCACTTTTATTATTCCAGACTTTCGAAAATAATCCCACGATATTAGTCTATTAAATATGTTTAATATATCCAATTAATTAGACAGGTTAGACAGGTTTGAACATTTCATGATTCTATAGCAGGAGTCAGGGTGTCATAATTACATTTCCAGCAAAGTGCCTCTCGCCTGGCCTAATCGACAGCCAACGGCGATGCGAATCAAAACTGCGAAGTATAAACAGATTCGTCGTAAAGTCACGCGTGCATATTTCATTTACGACACTGTGCACTGCAGGCCTGTTGGTCCTGCGAGCCCTCTAGCCGCACTAAAATGCCATTTGCGCTCTCGTGGTCCGCGTAACTTCAACTTAATTACCAGCAACTGCATACCGCATGTTGGAACGCGCGCCGTTGCACACTCTCAAACTTCAATAAAATGACCAGGCAAATGCAAAGCCGACAAATCCGGGTCAAACGGTCGCCGCTTCAGCATCAGAAAGCAATAAATTCGAAAATAGCTGACGTTTGAGGTTATGTCCCGATGTATAATTATTTTTGTGTTAGGCCATCCAACGTACCTAACGTTTTGTAGCACGTGACGTAACACCCGCGATCCTGCCGTTTTTCACGCGTATCTCCACGCATCACATACAATGTCACATTATTAAGCGATAAATTTGACAAAGCTGGGTGTAAATACCGGTCGCCGGCGGGAGTACTGACACCCAACAGAGTACCACCCTCTCAACCCCCGGACCTGGTTTAGTTTGCCGGTTTTGTGAAGGTGCGTGTTTGTGTATAGCGAATGGGCCGGATATGTATGCGTACGTGCGTGGTGGGTTTATGCCAACCGATTGCGCGCCGCCTCCTCTCACCTCAACTCTTCCAAATTCGTCCCTCGAAACACCCCAACCCTGCCGCCTGTCGTCAGCATCACCAGATTTGTATACGAGGTGTGGGTTATTGAATATTGATTCGATTCCGTAAATACGCGATGCATGGGCATTAACTCAAAACGGTAGACAATAACGGAGGCCGAATGACACGTGGCATGTTTGTCCAGATTCAGGGAGGCGATGATGCCGGCCAGACATTTACGGCTATAAAGTTGCAATCGCAATTGCAATCGCGTTGAAAGCGCGCTGTATTTCGACGCCATTCGGATGTTCGGCTTATGATGCAACAATGCGCACGGCCTAAAAGATTGATTTACACAATCGCCCAGTAATGATTTATTTGAGCATCAGCGATATGGAATATGAGCTGATTTTCAATCGATTGCGCTTGGCAAACCTTCGCTGATTGTGAGACCAACGTAATTGGATTTAATCTATGTTAATCTAGGCTTATCCCCGGATTTAACTGATGTCAATTAACCTATTTTTAAATGAACTTTATGTGGATTTTAGTTAAGCCTTTCCCAATTAGGTCAAACTGATCAGCTCATTTTACCATAAGTTCATATGTTATATTATTATACCAATTTTGGTTTGTTCTAATCTGATGAGAAATCTTTAGGAATTGTCCTAAAATCCTTAATAATCGATATTATCTTAGATAACTTCATTTTTAACCTGATAAACTTGTATGACTTCTCCTGGTCAATAATATACTATTGTAATATAATTAAATACATTACATTCATCACATATTACCTTAATATTATTGTATGTTTTGGGCGAAATATTTACAATGAAATAAATGGCCTTTCATCTATATTTTCCTACAATGAACTTGCATGAATTGCCCGTTATGGAAATGAATTAACATTTTGTACGTATAATGTTTGACCCACATTAGATGCTTCAAGCACTCACTCATAACCAGAATAAGTAAAAGATACCAGTTGGAAACTTACTGTACATATAACATTATTGGCTCAAACTTATAGCTATTATCACGAACACGTACGAACATCATCCTTCCTTCCCCACTTTTTTAAACTCCCTGAAAATCCTCCCAGCTTCTATCAAATCAATCCCCCTCGGTAAGGACGAAAAGTGCTGACTATGGCTTCTTTTCCCATAATGTAACGTACTGAAAGAACTCTTGTGCACCTTTTCATCCAAACCCTTTACGCCGAAGCCCTTGAAAGAATCATTCATCCTTATTTCTTCAAACTTAAAATAATATATAACATGAAAAGGAGCAAATTAATCAGGATAAAATGTATTAATCCATTTTTTTTAAATATTCTGAAGCGCAATATTTGAAAGAAAATCTTTGAAGTTTTGAGGTTCTGAGTTTGGAGGTTCTTTTGAGGTTTTAGACAAGTGTTTAATATATACGGAAATATACAACTCACAGCGGCAAAATAGCTCTAAGGCCCCCAAAATGCTTTTTATATCTCGTACACTCGAATTTTATGCCTTCTTTATCCGTTTTAATGGCGGCACTTTCATTTAAATAATAGCTCGCCAAAGCCGCCTCGTGAGGCTCGCATTTTTTCGGCGGATATTATTTTCATATATATCCAGCATCCGGGGGACGAGACTACAACCACTTTGCCCCGAACGACGGTGGCAGCGGCGGGCAAAATCGCCAAAACAACGTTTCAGATTAGATGGATCTAAAACGTTTTCCTTCCCCCCCAAGCACAGGGCGGAGATGGCGCTCTAAGAATTACGATCGCGTGAGAGAGGCACAAAAGATGGTGTTTGGCCCTCGTCTTACCGAAACTTGGCCGGGCGCGTAATTTGCATAGCTGTGCAACAACAAGGTTTAAAAGGTTTGCCGGCTCTGTTATTACGCGTATTATGTACGTAACTGAGACAAACCCACTTTGCGGAAGTAATACGATCATAAGTTTCATCAAAACCAGCATAATTTGTGCATATTTTGAGATTTTCGCAGTGAGATATTTTCATTTCACTGCCTAGCCTCCCACATGATGAGGTATCCGGTGACAAATTGGTTGTAATTTGCGACACGCATGGATGCAGATCTAAATTGATAAATAAGGGCGAATTATATTCGAGTTGAACGATGAGTAAATTGATATAAAATCATTTTACAGGAAACAATTGCCTGGACATACGGCCGGGTGATTAATCATGCACGAATATTGTAGAATTTCGTGTGTTATCCAGCGTTATCATGCAGACTGATCAAATTGTTGATAATTGGCGAGAAGCATAGTAATATAGTAATGGTTACTACCCGGATGGGTGCGGGTTATATGTGGCTAGGGACAGGAAGGAATAGAAATTATTGCTCTCTAGGATATTATTATATAAATTATTAATACGCAAACAGATATAATGGAATTATCTATAAAGCCATCTATTGCACTATTATTATGAATCAATTAAATTTTTAATTATATTGTGAATTATTTATTCTTTACTCCATCCAAGAATACTTAATCTAAACTAAATTTAGGAACACCTTCGTTAGTCATTGATTGTAGTAAAGTAGTTCAGCTACTAGCTGACTTTTAATTAAGTTATTTTTGGTTATTAAATGTATTTAATCTTATAGGCTACTTTGGTACTTTTGCACTAATAAAAAAATTAATATATATATATATTTTAATGGCTATCGGTTTTTCCGCCGTGTTTGTACATATATATTTGTATGTTTACAATTTGTGTTGTTTTTGTTGTGTAGTAGTTGTTGTGTAGAAGTTGTGTGTTAAATATTGAGTGTTGAATGTTGAGCGTAGAATGTTGGCTGTTAAATGTTGTAAGTGCTTGTGGTAAGTTGTGGGTGAATAATATTCACCCGGTCGATTGCCCACCTCGAGGAATCGAACCTCGTACTCCTACGTGGTAAGCGGAGATGCTACCACTACGCTGCACAGGTGGGCAGCACTAATATTTATCGATAATTTTAGATTATATCAGTTCATTTCAGATGTTGCATTACTTAATCGATAATTTTAGGTTACTCCATTATTAATTCCTGATATTTCAAGTTATAGTGGATTATTTTATGTGTTCATAATAGTGTATTTTAGTTGTTTATTGTCAATTATTCGGTTAATTCCAGGTGTATATGATAATTTTAGGTTTATTATAAGTTATTTTGGGTTTTATGTATATAGTTGTTTTTTCTTCTTCAAATTGTTATAGTCGATTAATTTAAGTTCGTTCAGGCTATTTCTAATTTTACGGTTACAGCCGATACTTTTCAGGTAGTTCAGGTAATTTTAGTTAATAGTTGTCTATTTTAGTTGAATTTTATTGGATTACTGTAGTTTTCATAGTAATTCGATTGTCGTTTTTATAAAAAAAATCACAGCACTTAACATCCTAATTTTATGTTTAATCTCTTTATTTCAGAATAATTACTTCATGCTTTTAGATTCGAGTCTATTAATATAACTCAGAAAGTGTAGACGCTCTAGGCGCCAAACGCTTCATGCATCCACTTAAACCTACCCCAAGAACGTCTTGTGCCTCTATGTTCTCTTTATTAACCACTTGACGACCCAGGGCTTACAAAAAAACATGAAAAACATGTGGTGCAAACTAAACAGTTCAAAAGTTCTTTCACGCCAGACTAAATATTGATAATTTGGCGAAAAATATAAAAAAGGGTTCAAAATTGCCTCGCCGTTCTCAACACCACCGTTTTCCATAAGACCATCTAGAGTCCAATAAATATAACTACAAAATATCATCCTAAACATATCACAAAGACGATAACCTTCAAAAATGCGATTGGAAATCTTCCGAAAACCGCCAGGAATTTCGTTGAGCAAAAAATATACCGCTATTCAACCAATATCGAATTTGCATTCCCGTATATTGCGGCGGCATTGTTATTTCTTAGCTATTTTCCATTTCCGAATTCGCCACCATTCGTATCTACCCAACCGCCCAACCCAGACCAGCCCTCAAACACGCCTCACCGAAAATACTCGTAAATACAATGCGGGTGTAATATAAGCATGCGTAGGATAGGTATGTGTGTATGTCGCGGATGTGGGCGCACAACCCGACCCTTTATTGCCATAAAGCTCTCCCAAATGTGCGCGAAATTATTCATCGCGGGCTCGTTTTAAACGCGCCCGAGCGTCCCGCCACCAACCCCCGACGCCGACGAGCTGCTCGCATCGACGAATAAAATAAACAAACAAACATTCGAGCTTTCAAAGCCTCGCCTCCACTTTCGTGTTTCTTGGGAATTGTTACGCACACAAATGAAGCATTTCGGGAGCAAATAGGGAAATACTTAAAGTCAAAAGTACTACAAAGCTGTCATGTCCCAGATGAAGGACGAAATGATGTATATTTCGTATTTGTTTAAACAAGGCTACATAAAATATTTCAATAGTGATTTGGAATTTATTTTTGGATTTTAAGGTTATAGCTGATATTTTGTTTCATGGGTTAGAGGCGATTAATTGACGTGTGATCAGGCCATTTCGAATTTTAGGGCATGGTCGATACTTTTATGGTAGTGGAGGCCATTTTAGTTCATAGTCGCCTATTTTAGGTTAGTTTTCGAGTTTATTTCAGCGTTTGTGGTAAAGTATGTAATTTCAGGTACCCCTATTTTTCAGGTTAGATCAGGTCTGTCAGTTAATATATGATTTTTAAGTGATTCTATAATTTCGGTGACATCAGGTTATTATGTTAAAATCCAGCATTTCCCAAACTTATTGACTTTGGCCAGGTGCGAGGTATGTAATAATAAATTATACATACAAGTGAATAATGTCGAACTCGCAAGTTGTACACTATACTTTTTCTACGACTATTATATGTGCAAATAATAATGAGTAGATTTAGTTTTCTGGTATCGGTTCAATTTTCTGTAAATCTACTGTCAAGATCTATAGGTTACGTGGAGTTGCAGCGGCTCGGGGTAGCGAATCGGCACACATATGCGCTATGAAGTACGCAGCCGCAGGTACGCGTACGTTGCCATCAGAACTATGAAACTACTATGAGCATATTATTGGACCTTAGCCTCCTATCTTATGTAAGATTATATATGATTAGATTATATCCATGGTCTAGGTTACAGATGATAATTGTATGTTACACACATAGTGTTTATTGCTTATAATCGATTATTTCAGTTTGATCTCGTACACAATCATTCATTTTAAGGCACTTTATGTAGTTTTTCAATAATTTATACTCGATTATTTTGTTTTACATTTAATTTAAAAATATAGAAATTTCTACTTTGTTGCCAACTGATATATTCATTATCTATTTATTTCGAATCCTAATTGGTAACACTAACGAAATAATTTCAAATAATTAGCATAGCCTACTGCAAACAATGATGAATGCTTGTTGATTTTATCGACAATGAAATTTTGATTAAGCCCAGATTGGGCGCATAGATAGAGGCAGGGCAATTCGGGAATGATTTAATGCGACGCGCATTATGCCAGCGTCAATAACTAATACATAATGTCGCCCGCCGCCTCACGACCTCCACCCCCACTGCCAAACAGGAGCAGTATGGCATCCCTATGATGGCGGCACGGCGGAGGATTGGTCGGCCGGAGGCGGCGGAAAGTGTCCGCGTGTATGGGGACGCTGCTTTTAATGAGAGGCGATGCGCAGAGTGCTTCTGAAGCGTACGCCGGCGCTCATTGCATAATGCAGTAGCGGTGGCAGTCGCAGCATCAGCTTGCTGCCGCCAGCCGCCATCCCATCGGCGCCCCGAAACACATACGAACACATACTGACATAGACATGCATGACGCGGGAGCTATTAGTCCATTATGTGATCGTCTATAACTCATATTCGATTAGCCATTCTCCAGGGGCCGTGTCAGTCGCATGTGCTCTAGATGTGCCTTGTAGCGCCATCTTTAAACTCATTGATATATTAGCTTCTAAAAATTATAACAAGAACAGGACTTATAAACTGGAATAAGGCTGAATTGTATTTTTTAGATTTAAGATAATGTCGGTTAAGTTTCTTTGACGATTTATCATTATTTTGTTTTGCCTTTTAGTCGATTAATGTAGATTTCGTTTAGGTTATTTCAGTATTTTTTGTTCAGCCCTCGTTTAGGTTAGAGCTAGTCAGATTTGGAGGTTGGTTTTTTAGTTTTCGTTAAGTTTATTTCAGTATTTTTAAGTTACAGTGAAATTATTTAGATTATTGGGCTCATTTGGTACACAATCGTTGATTTTAGGTCTGCTTTTAAAAATATTATCAGTGATATACGTTTTATAGTCTCATCCTTCCAGATAAATCAACTATGAGCTGCTGAGTCACTAAGCTGCGTGCCAGAAACTTTTGGGACAGATTTCAGAAAAGATAACTACTTGAGATTTATAGGTTATAGTAGTACATAGTCTTCGAGTGAGATAGGTTGCCTGTTATCGATTGAGTCATTGGATCTTAATATATTACAAGTACCCTAAACTCCTTTACTTAATCGGAAATTTGGCTAATCGCAGTATTAGGGTGGAAATATGTTATTCCTTTGTACATAGTCATAACTCATACAAGTTGTTGTATTATTTTAATTTTTAAGATTTTTCAGTGACGACTAAATTTATCAGACTTTGATTTATGAATACCATTAAAATTTTAGGACATGAGAACGTTTAACTGTTTTAAGTAAATCAAAATTTTAGTAAATTTGTCGTGTATTTGGTATTATTGAATATCGGTGTTTATGGTAAGTAGAATTTGCTGTACACACAACTTCATTGGTTTTTAGATTACTGCATTTACTGATGGTTATGAATATTTTAGGTTAGTTATTTTCAGCTTATGGGGTTTCCAGTTGCCTATGAATATCAGGCTTTGATTTATGAATACCAGTAAAATTTTAGGTCTCTAAAATTCAGATTTTAAAATTAGTACCTGTCTAATCGTTCGGATATGTCGAAAGTAAATTAACGTGGTTTATTTGCTATTCTTGAAGATCAGTATTTATGATACCTGGATGTTGTGGTGTAAACTACACTATTCCTTTTCAGATTACTTCATTTACTGATTGTTTATGAATATTTGAGGTTAGTTATGATTTCCACACAATTATCAAGTTGCAATTACTTTAGCAACAGGATCGTAAAAGTTGGCGCTAAACAATTGCGACTAACATGTTGATTGCTTCGCATTCACATTGCATTGTTGTGTATGTGCATGTTTCGGGGCGCGCATTTAGGGCTCTGAGAAACCCTTAATATTCCGCACAATTACGACGCGGGTGCAGCGAAAAGGGGTTGGCAATTGCGATACGTTTACGACGTATTTACAACACGCGTACGGTATATATATGTACGAGTACGTTCGCTCTAATATGTATAATGCACGTTATTGTTATGTTATTGCATCCGCAACGGGCATTAATCCCAACGACGACGTGATGTGCGATTGTAATACGCTCGCGCGCCTCCATTTCCAGCCGGCCGACAATCTACAACCGCGCAAACTATTAACAACATCAAATTCCCCATCAGCGTCCAACAATAGCCGGCGAACATTTGGGCATAACTAAACTATCGCTAAGCCGATTAGAAATCAACTCCAATAGCAATTACCACTGTTGATTGCGTACTTTCATTACGTCTATCCTAACAAACTTTAGTTTGCGATTGTTTAAATAATGTTTAATAACAGTTAAATATCAGAATAGTTTAATGTAAATCATTAACCACATTCGAAATTTTGTTGGAATAATGTAAAGTTCTGATTGTATTTACTGCCTGATAATGACGAAGTTATATTAGAGATAAACATACCTTTTCGCGATACAGTCACCTCCCTTATAACAGCACCTCCACCGACATAGGAAAGGTATTCCCGCCCAGTTGGAAGCGCGCTGGGCCGGTATCCCAAAGGCCGCCGGTTCAAACCGGTCGGACGCTTTAAATTTTCTCTTTCTGTGTTAAAATTTCAATTAATTAATTTCTTTGGAAATTGTTGTTGGGTTTGCAAATTCCTGCTGATAATGAGAGGAACATATCTACTAAATATGTCAATCTATTTAAAACCATATCCTTTAATATATTTCTTAAACGCCTAGGCCATAGGATCATATAATTTTAACATGGATTAAAATTATTTCCAGCACAAAAAAAGAATAAATATCTAAATGCATAACACCTATTGTTCCGAACAGCCTGCCTGCTGACAACATCAACATTTGACGAAAGCGCCAAAGGTATTTTATTTTAGCAGGACCCGAACTACCCGTTCGTTGACAGTGATGATTGCGCTGCGAAGAGAAGTAGACACGTCGAAGTATGGCTTGTGACTAACTTTATTTACACAAATTTACAATTACATGGGCTGGGGTCCACACACCCACAATGCTTTTCCCCACAAGCTTCCACCTCACGAACCTACCCTGGACCAATCCGAGCACAATACCACTCTCTCTCTCTCTCAAGACCTACAAGGTGTGCCACGAAACGCTACCCCTTGGCACAGCTTTACTCAACAATCTGCAACGCACATTTCGCCACTCTTAAGTCTAGTCGCCTGATCCGCGGGAGGTCATTAAAGATAAGATGGTACCACCGGACATGTCTAAACAATACACCATCGGCTCGGCTACGCTTTCCAAAACCACCCAAACGGCCAAAATGTGCACGTCATAAAATATCTTTCAATTGCAGTCTTGACCTTCATAAAAGCTTGAGAATTATTCAAGGAGCGTGTACAACGGTTCCCAACACCTATTTTGGCCCAGGTACAGATTCCTAGGCCAAAATAGGTGTTATGCAGTTAAATATTTATTTGTTTTTGTGCTGGAAATAATCTCAAGACACAAATAATGTTAGGATATAACATGTAGATTATTTTTAAATAACTAGACTTCATTCAAAGTCTAGTAGGCTGACCCGAAATTATAATTATGTGAAATCAGAATAGTTGGTTGCATATCCTTTGCATAGAAAATTGTGTCCAAATACTGCAAATTGTGGTAATGTTTGCATGTGCTATATGATACTGGAAGGAAGGAATATTTGTGCTGAATAGGTTGAGAGGAAATATAGGAAGAAGAAGCGCTATTATCGCACCGACGGGAATCGGAATAAAGGTTTCGTATCCGCTGACCAGTCGTCTGGGTGGTCTGCGGTCGGATACTGGAATGGGTTACGTCGGTCCCTGCTGGGAGCAACAACTCCGGGGAAACATGGAAACCAATTACCCGCCGGTAGCAGCCAGCCGCCCTCCGAAAAACACCCGCATAAATACACGTCCCTCGAAAACCGGCGGCGTTATTGACTCCTTTTCCCGAGCGCGGATTTTCACCGCCGACAAATTTTAGTGGTTTTCAGACGTATTACCTACGCCGGGATTGTCATGATGTAAATTTGTACAATTTAGCATCTCCTTCTCTGCTTGCTCTTCCACCCAATAACCTCACCTCAAATAACCTAACCTAATACAAAGTATTACGGAGCCTTTCAGGCGCGGTTGT
Source organism: Weissflogia rhopalogaster (assembly GCA_019419845.2). Lineage (NCBI taxonomy): Eukaryota > Metazoa > Arthropoda > Insecta > Coleoptera > Staphylinidae > Weissflogia > Weissflogia rhopalogaster. The sequence goes on along the minus strand of WSZQ02005560.1, from coordinate 65,185 downwards.
AGTCATAGACACACATCGTTTTTCTAATAGCGCCCGAGAGTGCAATTCGCCCAATTCTCTTACACTTTTCCGGCCTCTATGCCACCGCCACATATTCTCATCTCTGAAGCCGAAATTTTCTAACCGTTGCGTTAGATTGCGGCAGTACACTTCCCATTTCGCTTCCGCCTGCCCGATTATAGTTTCGCATGTACGTAAGGTGAGCAACCCGTCGTGCACACCTTCGGGGACATGTGGATCCCTTTCCCGCGAAGGGGATGTGGATGGAACGCGTTGGAGGAGTCGAAGAAAATTGTTCCGCTTTATGCATTTCGCTCCGATGTCGGAGAGCAGGGTTCCCAAAACGGCTCGGTTTAATAAAACCGAGGTGCTGCCGCCATAGCCGCCACCGCTACTGCCGTGTGCGCTTCTGCTTCATTTACTGTCAGGTGGCGCACATACACACACCGACATCGCCGCCGAAATTACCACAGAACGTCAATCGCGGTTCAGCATGCCGGAGACGACATCCCTGCCACATCCTGCGTGCACATCCTTGAACGTCACGGTAGGAAAGCTCACTTAGACATTCTAAGGGCTTTGTAATAAATTGAATTTCAAAAGGGATGTTGCTCTAATATCGTAAATTAGCACTATTTCCCTGACGGGAAGTTAGAGGTTTATTTTTTTCCTCAGTCCCTTTATAAATTACTGAAAGTTATTGCAATGTCAGTTGAAGATGAAATAGCTACACATGTTCATTTCCTTTCTCTGTTCATTCTGAGTTTATCTTTATTTGGTGGATCTTATGTCATGACCAGATGAAGGTCAGGACACCGTTATTTTAACCTTCACCTTTTCCGACTCCTTCTTACTTCGTTTCTAAATTGATGAAACTCATTCTAAAAGTGCAAGGTCAAATAAATATACATGTTTTTGTCTTATTTCTTCTTACTTCATTTAATTTCTAAATTTTCTGGCTTTATTCATAGATCAATTGAAGATGAAAGTAAATTAATAGGTTAATAGATGATTTCTGACAATCACTTCAACAATGTTTTAATTGCTTAGTCTAAAGGATCGAGATCAATTTAGATCTATGTCAAATCGAGATCTTCATGATGTCATTCTAAAAAACATTTCTTGGTTGTTCAAGTGGATCAAAAGTATTATATGTAGCTGCTCAGCTGACATCCATAATTTTCTCTCCAATTAATTTGAATATAAGCTGACTTATACCATTCGCTGACTTATTCGTTCTGTATACTGACCATTACAACTTATCATTCTAAGGATTGATTATGTGGGAATATTGAAAATATAATAGATATAACGTTCTAATAATAGAACAGAGACTCGACGGTCATAATCATTTCGATCGTTTCGATTATGGCCGGTGGGACAGATCGTGTTAGATCTGGAACTCTGGTTTACTGATTGTCAAACTGAATAAATGGACCCAAGTGGTTATGATGAGAAGCCTGAATGACTGCAGTACTAAAGTAATAGTTCTACTAGAACTAGGTGAAGAACTTGATGTGTGCAATGTTTTTACTCCTCCAGAGTGGAACATGAAGAAACAGCACGTGCAGGTATTTATACATTTTCGCTCGGTACCTTACTATTTATTCTTCGTGTATTTGTAGTCTAATAATGTTTTGTTAATTATGAATTATAGTGCAATATAATATTGTCTTTTCAAGTTTATCGACTAATGTTACAAGTTGCTATACACTCAACTCCTTCCTAATTTTACGTTCCTTTGATGGTACAAAGCACCAGGCTTATTCCTCTTTGACATTCTTCGTTCCCCTTTCTCAAAATACATGAACCTTGCTTCAAAGTGAATTAAAGGCATCAAATTAACGTGTACCATTCCAATAAATTCGTATTCTATCTCTCCACGATTAAATCATATTCCAAGGTCGACTTAAGGTTAATCAATGACAAAGTGGTCACAATTGGCATTTGTAGTCGGTCATTCATTAGCTCGCAAATCATGTTAACACCGCCGCCGCCTGCCGTCGCATGGTGGTTGATTATGCATAATGTTTATTCATACGCAAGACCTCGCCTTATGCGACTGACTGTTATTTGGCCATTCATTGCAGGCGTATTAGCATTAAAATACGCGCCGAACCGCCCGAACGAGCCACTGCGTTGCCCTTTGGCCATCAACTGGACAGAGTATCAGGCAGGCGGGGGCGGCAGAATTTGGCCGCCAGATGCGCGGCACGCGCAGCTCTCTAATTATCAATAGATTATTAACATTATTGATTGCTGTGCGTGCATATTGCCGGTGGGCGCTTAATTTCCGCGTATGACACGCAACTACAAGTGTCGGAGACTGGGTCTCGGGGTATGTCATCATAGAGTATCTAATATCAACCAGACATACATGAGATACATGGCAATAATTAATTATCACTTTCAAGATTGATACATAAATCAATTACCTGATAATTTTCTTCATCTAAAAGAATTAAATCACTTTTATGACTGTATATAATTCAATCAAGAACAAACTAAGTTTAATTTGATGGATTAAAATTCAATGAATACCGGATATTACCTGAGAATGGTAATAAACATGAATAATTCTTATAACGATGTTATCGTAATCAATAGAAATGTATATTCTTATTATACTTTATTAAAATCTATCCCAAAAGACTTATTTTTGCTCCAAAGGGCTTAGTGAAAAGTTTTTATGACTGTTCCCGGATGAAATTGGCAATAAATTAGCTCTTAAAGTTTTTTTTCTTTATACTTTCGAGCGAGGCCGTCTTTTTTACATCAGTCTGTGCCCCTCCGGCACCCCCACGACAGACTACCAAGCGTTTTTATCTATGTTTCGCACGTTGGTTCACGACCACTGTGTGTCGTCCTTCATTGGTGACCACTCGGGCTGAAACTCTCGAAACGAAGTTGTCCGGCGCCTCCACCTCCTACGTGACAATGTCGAGTTTTCCGAGTCTTTAAACTCCCCGGACAGCGGTCACTCTTCGCGCAATATTATCTCCTTTGACAGCAGGCGCAGAAGATCCGCCTGTTTTCGACACGTAGCGAAATAAAACTTGCTTGCGACAGCTTTATGTCTTTTGGATCAGTTTTTTTTCGGAAAACCCTGTGCTAATATACCGTATGTTTTATTACCCAGCATTGGTGATTGCAAAAGCCCCTGAAACGCTATAAATTTAATGGCATTTTACAGTAATAGCACTGAATTTGTTTTGTAGCGTTATTAATTTATATTTAAGAGTTTACCCTGTTTTTATTGGGCATTATTTCGATTTTATTTTCCTTGCACTATGCCGTGGCGGTTTCCGACAGGGTCTGTGCCGGCGTTGGGAAAACCTTTGGAAGTTCTATACATCACACAAATCTTATCAGATTATTCCATTCCAATAAGTTGGTCCTTTTTATGGAATGGCTTACGAGGTGCACGCACGAGGAATACTTATTTAGGTCCGAGTTTTGTGTATCCTCTTTTTTCCAGTGAGGTTTATTTTTGCTCTTTGAGGGTATATTATCATACGGAAAGCTGCATTAAGGTATAAGCAAACTGTCAAAGGATGAGACCGTCTATTGGGAAATAGTTTAAAACATTTCGCACCGAAATCGGCTTAGAAAACAAGAAGTTGCGGCAACTTCAAACAAAACGTGGTGAGATGCCCATGGTCGGTTTTTGTAGGGGTTTTAAGAGGCTCCGACCATTTCCAAAGTTTTCCGACTCTCTGTCTTACGCGGGCTTTGCGTAATTTTCCGCAAGTAGAAGAAACCACTTTGCATTTACTTTACGTACCATATCAAATATTAATATAACTTCTCTTACGACCTCAAATACTTAAAAGAGCTTAAAATCACAGAAAGTCATCTTTACCCAACTATAAAAGGCACAGACTTTTATAATTGGATATTTTCTAATTAAATATTTATATAACTTGAACATTTCTATTACTAAGATATAAACTGATTTAAGGAATACATTAAGAAAGATTTTTTAATATATTTTTAGCATCAGATAGGTTTCTAAAACTATATGCATTAGCAGGAAAGCGATAGAGTGGGAAGAAGAAGGTCGTAACCGTATAGCGTGATGTCGGGTAGAATTGTATTTTAATATACATAATTTGTTTTTTTTTGTCAAAGTTGATATTGTTATCATTTAAGTTAATAATTAGGTTTAATGATTAATATATTATGTTATGTTGATATTTTGAATTGTAATATTTAATTGTACAAGGAAGTATCAGATAAGGGGTAATGCCAATAAAGGTTTCCTTATTATTATTAGCTAAAATGTTGAAATTAAATTACAGTTCATTGTAATACTAAAATGACGTCAAGAATAGGGAAATAAATAAAACTGTGAGACGAAAGCAGTAATCAAATTGGACACTCGAGACTGCCGAGCAGGTGAAAATACACCTAGCACTCAACATCGTAGAATAAATAACACCAAGAGTAGTTATAAGCTTATTGAAAAAGAGGGAGTGAAAGAATATTCAATTTCCAACCGGATCCCACTTAACACCCTACTAGGCACTTTGAGATTTCTGGTTCAAATTCGTACCTTTTCTCGTTCAATTATTCCAGTAAATACTTCTATTGATAAATGAAGACATAAGGATACAATCTAACCTAGAAGTATCCAAACTTTTTATAGCAGCACTTCCCTTCCTTTAATACACTTTTTTGGTGGGCCCCTGTTACAAATATTTTCTTTGGACCTTTCAGTTTTCTTGATAATATAATGTGACCATTAATTCACGTGTTCAGTAATTTTCCAATGTATGGCCGTTCAATTACTGGCCATTGAGGTGGTTTTGATCCCTTTGAGAGCACTTTCTTTGCCGTTCACTTTCTTATCGCACTTTCTCATGTATAAAAAACATTCAGTTTGAGCATTGGTCGTCTCTGGTTCATTTGATGATTTTTTAGAAGCAATTACTTGCTTCCGTTATTGCTTGACTTATCGAAAGGTTTTAGGAATAAATTATGCTCGAGCAATTTTTTTGGTCCTCATTCCTCTGAAGTATGTTACCTGTCAATTTCTCATAAATTTCCGCTCCTCCCCTAAGACTCCTAGGGGCCTTCCTAAGCATGCGCCGTCCCAGTTTGAAACCTCTGATCTAACCTATATATTTATATACCTCACCTAAAATTAAGTTTAAGTTTTAAATATACCCTAAACTTCCGTTCATAATCTAATAATTCCGTATTTTAAACTTATAAACCCTGATCATTTTCTTTTTCGTAATCACGGATGGCGTGTGTCTTTTCGGTGGTTTTGTGGGTTGTTTTCAATGGGGTGGGAGCCAGATGGGTGAGGGTGGCCTCCGTGGCAAAACGGTTTTAACTGTTCAAGCCCGCCGACGCACATTTATCATGGGCCCGCGCAATGCCGTGGCGTTTATTCCCGACGCTGCAATCTAACCGACATCAGGCATCGCGCGAATAAATCCCATTTTACCTTTTTGCGCGCCGGTTTGTTGCCTTCAGCTAGGGTGGTAGCCATCAGCCGAACGAACAACAGCGACGATGGTTGGCGGCAGAGGTGGCTGAGGGACTTGAGCCATCACCGAACAACAACGGCCGTGAAAATGAAACTCTGGGACAAATACACACGTTACTGGCTTATAAATTCTCATTTGTACGGTTACCCCGTCGTAATATCCGCATGGCAATATTAAGAATGGTAATGTTCAGGCAATAATACCCCAAAAAACTTGGTTTCAAAAAATAGGATTCGGCTTGTTTTGGTGAAACATTTTTTGTTGATTTGCATGATATAACGCGATTTTTTGATTTTAGCGAGCATCGACTACTCTGGTTATCAGATCTATTCAATTCTTTTTTCAATGTAATGAGTCATGAGGCTAATACCATTGATAAGAAGAAGATATATCGTGATTGAGTTTAAGTATGTTTAGTATACATAATTCTACTTAGAAATAAGAAAATAAGTGATTTTATGCAATATTCTGTTAGTTTGATGGACTTAAGTTAGGCTAGAACTGGTTGGAATAAGTTATGTTAAGTTAAGTTAACACAACAGGATTATAAGTTTTCAGATTTTCTTTCCAAGTGACTTTTTTTGACTTAAAATCTAAATTCACAAAATAATTTATCTCATTTAATAATGTAACAAACTAAGTTCTATACGCTTTTAACACGCTTAATTAATCAAAGATTTAATTATTTAAAAGGCTTCTCGAGTATTTCCTGAATGTATGAAGCAGTTGCTGGTGTGGGTGCACGCCTAACGCTCCAGGTGTATCGTATTTTGTGACAACGCGGCACAGGATTTAATTACATCGAATCGATTCGCTAGGATAATGGCGTAAATGCTTTCAATCACTTTAATTAATTAAATACGCTCACAATTAGACGCGGTGCACTGTAGCCGACTAGCGTTCGCCACGTGCACCGATTATCCTGCCCACAGAACGCTAATTAGAAAATAAAATCCCGTTCCAATTACTCCTACGCATGGGGCGATTTGCATATTCCATTTTCGGGTGTGCGCGAGAGAGGTGGCACACCGAACTGCGCCAAATCTCGAAATCAACATTTTGAAATTCCAAACAGCGACTTCCGCGAGTCGCGGCAATGATTCGAGGTTGGAGGATATGAAGGGAAACAATTTGCATTTGTCAATTCCTGATGGATTCCATCAAACTACGCCGGTGAAAACTTTAAGCCGACGCCGGCTGTTTGCGCAGCCGGAATGATATCGATTAAGGTGAATATTATCAGCGTACACACCCGTCTTGCATTTGTAAGTCTACAGGGATTCATCAGGGATTACAAGTTGTAACTAACTTCATGTTAGACATTCGTTGAATTCATTAGGGATTAATTCTATCGGTGAAGATTACATCAATCAGAGTATAGATCAAAAATAAACTACTTCTAAAGATTATTTTTCGAATGAAAGTGTAAAGTAGATCATAAAATAGATCTTGGATAGATCTGCAGGATCTTCCAAAGTCGTAACATACAGAACTAGGTTAGGTTAGGTTAGGTTAGGTCTTCACAGAGTTATTTCAAAAACGACAAAGACGATCAGTCAAACATGTAACAACAGTTTATTCCCAAAATTTCAGGAATCGCTTATCGCTTCAGGAATCGATGTGTTTAAAGACACTTTTTAGCGAAAATAAGTAATTTGTGCACATTAAATACGTTTTCTGTTGAATCTTAGTGAAACATTTAGCAAAATTTAATAAATAGCTATGTAACTTTCGAACCATGTAGTAACCTTGTTTAAACACATAGATAGAGATAGGTATCTTTGATCTCCCAATGTGTTTAAACATATTTTTTAACGAAAATTATTCGATTGAGTATATCTAAACACATTATTCTCATACAAAATAGCGTAACATTCTTTTAAAATGACAGAAATAACATAATTTTTGACATTTATAATAATAAATAAATAATCTTCTCAGAGTCAGTAACAAAGAAAGACTTCCAAAATCGTAAATTTTAACAAAACAACTAAGATCTATCAAAAATAACAAACATTGGCTCTAAATCAGATATCAACTAAATCGAGTTACATAATTGATGGTTTTAATAGTCTCACAACGCTCCAGAAGGCCGGAATTAATCGCTAACAAACAATTCAAGATTAATTAGCAGATTAAATCAATCAACAAGATGTAATACCTTCAAATACAGTCGAATATTGCATGAGACGGTAGCAATATCAACTGAGCATTCGAGTCAATCAAGTTGAATAATTCGCACGAGCGCAGCGCGAACAATACGCAGTAAGAAATTAATTAATGAGTAGCTTGTAGACGCAGGAGTTGATGTCTACCGAATTTGCACTTTGCGGGGATTGTTCGATACGTTCAACGACGGAATCTTCAACTAACAAGTAGTTTTATTGTACACATAGCATCCACGCGAAGTGGTTTCGATAGTCGTTAGTGGAGTAAGTTTGAAGCAAATTGATGTTAGTCTTGGTATAAGAACAAGGGTAGTTTCGGAGATATTTTGGTTATCGAGTTGTACACAGCTGTACAGAGTGAATGTATATTAAGTTTGGACGATGTTTTATAGTGAAATTTAGTATAAATCGATGTGTATTACTTTTGTCTTGGTTGATAGGATTATGAATTAATAAGTATAAACTAATTATATGTATATGTTTAACGTTCAACGGTAGTATGAGTAGTATATGCCAAATAATGCATTGTGAACTGAAGCCCTTAACAATTCAACAATTAGTGTTTTCTAAAAATTATTAATGGGAAGTATAAATATTCTATTAAAAGATATGTTGAAGTGTTGAGGTATAAAAATTTATTTTACCCTTTCCTCTTCGAAAATGTTCAGGAAAAATACTCGGGAACTTATGTTTGTCTAAATTTTGAACTTATCTTTTAAACATTCCGTGTAAACTTTCGAATCAGGTACCGACCTCCCAATGTGTTTAAATGCAAAAACCTGAATACGATTTTCTCTTATAATTTGGCAAAATTGTCACAAATCATCAGAAATCGCTTACCATCTTTCGAATCATGTCGAAAGAGGTATAAACACATTTAGAGGTCGGTATATTTGATGTCCCAATGTGTTTAAACACTCTTTTTAGTGAAAAGAAGAAAATTGAGTTCATCTAACCACGTTTATCTTCTTTAACTTTAAAATTTACCATACATTTCATAATTCTCATGGCAACTTTCAAACAAGGTAGAACGGTGTATAAACCCATCTGGAGATGAGAATATTTGATTTCTCGATGTATATTAACACACTTTTCAGCGAAAAGGAGTATTTTGAACACGTGTAACCACGTTTATCTCTTATAACTTAGCAACATTGCCCTAAAATTTCACAAATCTCGTGATAACTTTGAAACAAATTCGAAGGATGTATAAACACATCTGGAAGTTGGTATATTTGATCTCCCGATGTATTTAAACTCACATCTAAACTCTTATCCCTTACATTTTTGCGATACTATTAGTCAGAATGTCCGAAGTCACATACAGTTTTACATCTCATTTTTACGATCTCCCTTTGCATTGTATATAGACACGAAAGGCCATCTTTTCCTAAGACCAAGAAAACATGCATGTTAATTTTCCAACCATCTAAAATGATATTTAAACACATTGGAGGGCGGTATCTTTGATGCCCTGATGTGTTTAATACACTTCTTAGCGAAAATTAGTCGATTGAGCACTTCTAAACACCTAAATTTATCATTTGTAAATATTATAATCAATGTAAATAGAAAGTTGAAAGCTTTATAAAAATCTCTTTCGCCTTTCCTTCTAAGACAACGTACAGCAATAAAACTCGTGAACTAATATTTTCAACCTTTTGAACATATTTGCTTCTATAAATCTATCGGTACTCTATACAAGAGAAATTAATTCTGTATAAACAGTATTTTATCTCTATGAAGTAGATTACTTGCAAAATCAAATTCTTCATACTCGCAAAAACGCTCAAGCAAGTAGATAATAAATATTTCTCCTCCATACAACCTCCGCCTCGTACATGTAACAAAACATATTGCATTTTGATAGCTCGCTGCTTGCGCAAATCAATTCAGAGCGTTTTTGTTACGATAGATTTTCTCAAGTTTTTCCCAGGCTACCGCCACGATGGCGGCAAAGAAGGCGGCGTATAAAGTATAAATCTCTCTCAATAAATTTCGCAGGTCGCAATTCGACAAGGCGCAAAACATCGCCCCCGCTCTTGCTGCACCCAGAATTTACGATTTTTTGGGACTTTAAATTCGTGTTTTTGGCGCTGTTTTTCGCGAGCGTGGCGAAACTATGGCCGGAATTAAATTTGGACGATGCGTTGAGAGGAAATTACGTGAAACGCGGCTGTGGATGGGTAATTTCGCCGGCCATTTCGGCGGCGGCAATAAGCGGTTATATTAATAACACACAGCACATTAATTTCGTTTTATTTTTACGAGGAGCGAACCATGCGGGCTTGCCGCCGCCAGCCCTCGGCCGTGGACGTTTTTACGGCCTTGACCATTGGTTGTCTAATGGGCAGCATGTCGACGCGCGCGGCCCGGGAAGGTCTTACGTTCTTGCGGTGGAAGACTACTAACGTTGCCATCGCCGCCGCCACTGCCACCGACACGCACATGCAATAGTCGTATAGTGGTGGCCGCAATGGGTGAAATGGGCAATCGCAATGTTCGCCCGAACACGAAAAACAAGCGCTTCGATCTTCTCGAATGGAGAGCGCTCTGTGGGGGTCATAAAGGTCCGAAGTGGACAGCAAAACTTTCCTTTTTCCCCACGCACTAGCACGAAATACTGCGATATAAAGAGATAATATATGTGGGGAATTATTAACAAGAATGTTCTATTGATTTCTTCCTCTCTGCCTCTATGCTTGTATCTATGTAAAATGGAGTTTATACACTTCTTAAGGAAACAAACAAGTTTTATTGAATTCTTATTTTTATTATTTTTATATTTGCAAGTTATATAAACATTAATTTTTAGTTTATAAGATTACCTGCAAAATAATAATTCATACTTTCAAAACCTCTCAAGCAAGATAAAGCTTATTTAAAAACATAACTTTCTATTATTTACATGAGTGAATATTCTTCAGATTAAGATACATATAAATAATAAATAAGTATAGTAATACGTTTAATCTTCAAATGTATATCTAATCATATTCAATATACTTTCATGTGATAATACTTTTTATAAACTATTTATATACCAATCAGTGAGTATCCTTTCCTACCACGAAAATGAGCAGCTAGAGAACATTGTGAACATATGTTAGTCAACAGTTTATATCGTTATATCGTTACACTATCCATGAGCAATTAATAGTGTAAGCAGTATTTTATCTTCAGAATGTTGAAGATTTCCTGCAAAAGCTAATTTTGCATATTCACCAAAAGGTTTAAGCAAATAGATAAAAATCATATATAAATTTATAGTGAATATTATTCAGTTTCAAATACAGATAAATTAAACAGTAATATACCATGTGACCCATTCTAATCTTTCATAAATACAGCGTAATCTATATAATTGCCTAACAAAGAAAGTACTGCTCTCAAACCAGTTAAATCAAAGAGAAACTAGGCAATTTCTTGAACAATGCTTTGCCCATTAAAAAGTTCATAAAGTAAAAATATTTCATTTTCACTCGCTAACTAACATTCCGAAATTACAATTATGTAACCTTTATCTTTTAAAATCAAGATGCAGCCATATAAAATAGAATATTCCTTTCAATTTAAATATTTAACCAACTTTTCTCTTTATAAAAAAGAATTATTCGTATAATTTGTTTTCGCACCGTTTAGATATGTACTGTTCCAACTCGGCTAAAATAACCCTCTTTACCACGCTGAGTGCAAATGGCAACCACACCTAAGCAAACATTTGCAATTTCTAACGTCTAGACGTTCGAGGTATGGTTTTGTTGATATGCGGCGACTCTCTACGGCGCTGTAAGGCATTCGTGTCCTATTTATTCATATAAGTTATGCAAATATTCCTTTTTACATCGCGACTAACACTCATGAATATTCATACGGTTGAACCGCATCGACGCATGGCGGGGTGATACGACGCCACGGGGATGAAATTTAATAAAGACGATTATGAAAATGTTTGCAGAAATCTATAAGGGTAAACGTATTTTTAGCTCCTGCGAGCGCCGAGTGCCTTTGGGAAATGTAAGCTCACACAGAATAAGCAGTGCTTAATCGTGCTTTTCGAAAACTTCAATCTCATTTCGAGTATTTGTCGGTTGAAATATATTCTGTTTTAAAAACATTGAATTTGCTCTAATTTCGACGAAAGAGCAAGTGATACTGACGCCTGAGATCACAAGGGAAGAGAGGTAACCATAAGCTATTTGGAATATTATTTCATTTCATTTTTAATTACTCTTTTATGAACTTAACTAAATGTTGACATTTTGATATGTCTAATTCATATTTATTCAAGTTTAATTAATGTAGTTGATAGAAAAATAATGTATTCGGTCCGCAGACCTGGCCATCGATCGGCACTGGTCCTTCAGCCTGGATACATATGTTTTTTTTATTGTGTTTTTGTATATATTACATGTTATTGTGATTTTTGTTATTGGTTTTTGTGATGTTGTTGTTATTGTTGTGTTGTTGATATGGTGACTTGTGGTGTGTGTGTGTGTGTGTGAAGGGAATTTTTATGTTGTCGGTGGATTCTTGTGTCTTGTGGGTTACATTTCAAAAAGAAGAAATATTATGAACAAACGACGCCGCAAGTCTAAGAGAAACTTTTTAAAAACTTGTCCTTGAACGAAGGTCGGTTAATTTCCTTCGTAATTTTAAAATCCTTGAGACTTTCATCCTTCTGGGATTCCCTGATTTGATTGGAGGCACTTAGCGACCGTTCGCTTCGCCTCTTCCTTTTTCATTGCGCAAAATTGCTTTAGTCTAGACTCGGCAATCTACGATTTCGCCGCCGCCACCGCTACCGACATGCACGCACACCCAAAAGCGCAAAATTCACAACGCGCCAGCAAAACCACGCAAAAAACTCCTATCTGCTGCGGCTCTCATACTTATTTATTAAAAGCCTTAAATGTTTGCAACTTTCAACCTTAAAAAATCACGTTCCAAAGCGTTTACGAAAAAGCTGGATTACTAAAGTTTGGGGCCAAGTTTCGGCGAACATTTTGTACCTACTTTATACTGATATAAAAGGCTTTGATGAATTGCGGTGTGATGCGAATGTTAAAAAGGACAACAATCGGTGTTGGATGTTCGTCGATTCTAAAATGTAATACAAATAACGCTGATAAATTGTTGAGCATTCACGATATTGTGAAGAATAATGGTGCTTTGAAAATAGGTATTTTCATGCAACTATTTTTGGTGCAGACATGCGAAAATAGAATACGCGAAGAAATATGCCATTATGAGATGTCTAGACGCGCGCAAATACTTTTATATTATGTGCTTACAGTTCAGATTTATAGTTTTTATCTATTGATTTCATAAAGTTTGCATAATGCTGTTATTTTTGTTTTTCCTTACAGATTTACAACTTTCTTGGCATGAAGTATGTAAATGAAGTCTGACAATATGGTAACGAAGTTAGGAAACCTATTTTATCGCATGTATTCCACGATAGGCACATTGATGTAACAGTGTTCCAAAATAGTTAAGTGGGCGTTAACATACTATTGCAAAACGAGCATGTAATTCTACACATCGCTTACGAGTATGACGAATTTTGGCACGAACCGACAGCGCGTGCAAAAAGTCATACGGGTAAACAATGTCCAGTACATGCATGTTGTACACTATACTATTTCTACGTTTATTGTATGTGAAAACAATAACGAAAAGATTTAGTTATATGACATCGGTGTGTCTGCTGCGATTATATACTTACCGCACCGTGATTTACATGTAATCTTGAATACACAATTTAATGATACATCAAATAATTCCTCCTTCTTCAATTGCTGCAAAGGATCTAGAGTACAGTATATCAATCAGTATATAGAATAGAATAATTAAATTAACTATCAAAATTAAGTGTCGTTCAAACATTCTGTAGGATGAAACATATGTGTACCGTTCTGTATAAATGAAACACCATTAATAAGTAACTTAAACATTACGATTTTTTCCATAAAATCATTTTAACAACTGCTAAAAATAAACCTAAAATGAGATAACCAATAATTCATTGCTATTTGTGCCCAACTCGCGTTATCTAAAAAAATATCCATTTTTCATTCACCCACATTCAACATACATAAACACCCCCACATGTTGAACGTCAATTTTAAACCGCATTCTTCATTGACCCAAAATCAACCTTCCTTTTCAGAAACAATCCATTTTTCCACATCTAGCAGTGAACACCACACTGGAAAATTAGCAACAGGAAATGAGGTGTTGCGAATCATTTACATGAAGCGTGGACTCGTAAAAACGAGCTGAAAAAAGCCTCTTGTCCACGTGCACCTAATAAAAGCTAAACACGTACATGTGCATTGAGAGGCCGTGGCCAGCACGTTCGCACGCTCATCATTTGCCACTGCTTTACGCCTGCCCGGCCACTCTATTACAAATTCTCATTTTTAATTAGCATGCTCGGCGTGGCCATAAGTCGCCGGGAAATGTTGCCGTTCGTTCTCATGGGCGAGTGCGAAAAATATATATAAAGCGCACGGAGCGAGAAATCATAAACTCTCGTGAGCTGCGTAATTGAGAGACGTGAAAATATTCTCGCTTTTCTGCTCTTTTCTTTTTAATTAAAAAAATTAGCGCCCTGCCATCGTCGCCGGTAGTACTGCGAAATGTCGCTGCAAGGTGTTCCCGACTTTGAGCCGCTGTTTTTTTTTCTGGCGGTTTGGTGCAAACATCAGCTAATGATTTTTATGCGTCAAACGTCGCTGTCGCCCTAATTACATGCGAAAAATCAACGCGAAACTTTTACGACTTGTTACCACATACTTTATGTATGTTTATTGCGTTTTATGTTGGTTGAAATAAGTAGATTTACGATTATTGCCACTTCTTTAAAGTTTAATTAGGACAGAAGTTGTTTGAAAACTAAATATTCCGTTTTAGGAACTATAAAGCAGAAATTTTGTTTTAATGAATGTTTGATATAAAAAGGACATGGTTTTCCGAGTTCATATCATTAAAATGTGTAAATACGAATGAATTTGTGATTTTCATTCTTTCTAAGTAAGAACTAACTTAAAATGGAATGCATGTGAACGTGAAAGTGTGAAAGTTACACGTTTTATGACACTTCGATGTAACAATATATTCTGAAAATGTTTTAAAGAAAAATGTATTCCAAAATTTAGAATTTAAACTCATCTATTTACATTACTGATTAGTGATTAGCAATTAATTAACAAAACATGCTATTTTATTACAGAAGACATAATTTGAAATAAACATTCATAACTTATTTAGTATTACTAATTTTTAAATCTCAAAGCAGAATCGTACACCACAATATTACTAAAGTTGTACGCGATACTACCCAATACATTGCTGAATTTCGGATCGTTGTCAGAGCTCGTAAATAAAGGTGATAACGATTCTTCCTGAACTGTTATGATCAAGCAGCGCTTTCGACTGTATGCAGCAGTTTGCAATCGGATGCACACACAGCGCTGCGCTGGACCACTGCGTCGTTTTGGCATATCCTGAATGTCCTCAAATCCAGCACGAATCCTAGCATTCGGTGCGACGTGTTACGACTGCAATGCAATGCCACCGCATCATTTTATATCGCACGCTGGACATACGCTCGACGTCGACGATCAAACATTGCGCATCCCACTCGCCATTAGTTTATTGCATTTCAAATACCTGCCCAAAAAACGCGAAAAACATTTCCAGCCAAACACGGTTAGTCTACGCTAAAATATTACCACCCCATGCAATGCTTCAATTAACGCCTCCATTAAATTATGAGGTTTGATGCGTTTTTGTTGATTGTCCTCATTTAAGCATCGATTTTTTATTATTGCCAGGGAGACATTGCATTTTCATTATGTTGTTTTGTCGAAGTAATTTGCTTCGAGTAATTTCGTGCTAGGGCTGTTATTTCAACAGTAGTTTTAAGACCCTTATTTTTGGACTTCGATTACGATGCTGCACGCTTCTTGTTTATTTTTACAAGAGGTTTTCCAGGGTGATATAGGAGAACTTCCTGTATGCGCGTTGCGGTAGCCTGTCGCATTGTTTTATTTCGCGAGGAAATAAAATTTATTATCGTGGGGCCGTTCGTATTTACTTATTGTGTGCGAGAGGAAAATACCTAGTTTATTGAATTGACACACACA